>CM065663.1:9150889-9250889 GCA_033220385.1 Triplophysa yarkandensis | reverse complement strand
CTTTTTAACCTTTGGTATTCCTTTTTAATCTTTGGTATTCCTTTTCTTAATCTTTAGTATTCCTTTTTTAATATTTAGTATTCCTTTTTTAATTTTTAGTATTCCTTTTTTAATCTTTATTATTGCTTTTTTAATCTTTAGTATTGCTTTTTAAATCTTTAGTATTGCTTTTTTAATCTTTAGTATTGCTTTTTAAATCTTTAGTATTGCTTTTTAAATCTTTAGTATTCCTTTTTTAATTTTTAGTATTGCTTTTTTTAATCTTTAATATTGCTTTTTTTAATCTTTGGTATTCCTTTTTTAATCTTTTGTATTCCTTTTTATCTTAAGTATTCCTTTTTTAATCTTTTGTATTCCTTTCTTATCTTAAGTATTCATTTTTTTAATCATCAGTATTCACTTTTTAATCTTTAGTATTCCTTTTTTTAATCTTTAGTATTCCTTTTTTAATCTTTAGTATAGCTATTTTTAATCTTAAATACTCCTTTTTAAATCTTTATTATTGCTTTTTTAATCTTTAGTATTCCTTTTTTAATCCTTAGTATTCCTTTTTAAATCTTTAGTATTCCTTTTTTTAATCTTTAGTAAAGCTGTTTTTAATCTTAAATACTCCTTTTTTAAATCTTTAGTATTGCTTTTTTTAATCTTTAGTATTCCTTTTTTAATCCTTAGTATTCATTTTTTAATCTTTAGTATTCCTCTTTTAATCTTTTGTATTCCTTTTCTAATCTTTAGTAATCTTTTTTAATCTTTAGTATTCCTTTTTTAATTTGTAGTATTTTTTTATCTTTAGTATTCCTTTTTTAATCTTAAGTATTTCTTTTTTAATCTTTAATATTCCTTTTTTTAATCTTTAGTATTTCTTTTTAATCTTTAGTATTGCTTTTTAATCTTTAGTATTGCTTTTTTAATCTTTAGTATTCCTTTTTTAATCCTTAGTATTCATTTTTTAATCTTTAGTATTCCTCTTTTAATCTTTTGTATTCCTTTTCTAATCTTTAGTAATCTTTTTTAATCTTTAGTATTCCTTTTTTAATTTGTAGTATTTTTTTATCTTTAGTATTCCTTTTTTAATCTTAAGTATTTCTTTTTTAATCTTTAATATTCCTTTTTTTAATCTTTAGTATTTCTTTTTAATCTTTAGTATTGCTTTTTAATCTTTAGTATTGCTTTTTTAATCTTTAGTATTGCTTTTTTAATCTTTATTATTGCTTTTTTAATCTTTAGTATTTTTTTTTAATCTTTAGTATTCCTTTTTTAATCGTTAGTATTGCTTTTTGTAATCTTTAGTATTGCTTTTTTAATCTTCAGTATTCCTTTTGAAATTTTTTGTATGTTTTTATCTTTAGTATTCCTTTTTTAATCTTTAGTATTTCTTTTTTTATCTTTAGTATTCCTTTTTTAATCTTTAGTATTGCTTTTTTAATCTTTAGTATTCCTTTTTTAATCTTTAGTATTGCTTTTTTTAATCTTCAGTATTGCTTTTTTTAATCTTTAGTATTCCTTTTTTAATCTTTAGTATTCCTTTATTGATTGAACACAGAGAAACACGTTGGAAGAATACTTGTAACCAACCAGTTCTTGGACTCTATTGACAACCACTCAAGAAAAAATACATTTGACAAAGGGGCACAGTAACTTTTCACATTTACATTTATTCATTTGACGTTTTTATCCAAAGTGACTTACAGTAATATGCAGTGGCCAAAGATCACCGCAGAGCAACTGGAGTAACACGTCTTGGTAATGAACATTTCACTCATTGTCTGATGACACTGGGATTCGAACCCTCAACCTTTTGCTTACAAGTCCAAATCCCTAACTAAAAGACCACGACTGAGCCTAAATATTGCAGTGATACATTCTTCGAAACAACTAAATTAGTATTCAACAGAACAAAATACTTTTCTTCTGTGGTAACATGTCAAAGAACCGTTTGGTTACATGCATTCTTCCAAATATCTTTCTTTCTTTTTTGAAAGATAAAGAATGTATACAGATTAGGCCATTGCATTTTGGTTTCTTACAATTATGAAAAATAAATAATAGAGGTTAAACAATTATCGTGCCATATTCTGTTTTGCAAGGATTATCTCATACATATTATACTTATACTCCATTATTATAGCTAACAAATAATTTGAATAAAAATTATATAAACAGCCATATTTATTTTATATGATATTTATTAATAAAATAAATGTTTTTAAACTTCTTAATAAATGGTGTTGTATTTAAATATTTTTTTATATTTATTATTTTATTGATATACAGTTTCCAGAATCAGAGTAATTGGGTGAAATAATTATGATCATAAATTGGGAAATAATTTCTATCATAATTCAGCAGACCCAATACAGATTTGGAACACCTTGACGATGAGTAAATGTTGAGAAAAAATACAGCAACCAGTGACTACACAATGGTTTTGTTTTATATTTAACACACTTTTCATTTCGATGTATTTATAAAGATAAACTTAAAAACAAATACTGCACAACACAAGTTGTATATTGTTTCCCTTTATTACAAAATAAATCGAGGACCGATATAAAAGTGCATGTTTCTCTAAAAACTACACTGGAACACAAACAATTTACAAACAATTCTTACAATTTCCTATAAAAGGGTCAGGAAGTAATTGTGTTATTAATATTCAAACAACAAACAATCATACAATTTAATGTTATATAGAAATAGCTAGTAATGGATATGGAGATGTTTTTAGTCTGAGTAGGAATTAAAACCTTAATTTTATTATTAAAATCTTAATTATTTGTGTTGCTTCATCAAATCATCACTAGGGGTCATACGTCACCATGTTTAAAAAGACTATACAGGACAGAAAGAGGAGCTTTTCTAAAAGAATGACCAATGTTAAAGACCTCCTCAACCCTACCACTTCTGGAATCTAGAAAGAGATCTAGAACTGAAATCTGCTAGATGTAATCCAGAAGGAAAATGGGCCAAAAGTTATCAAGCTTCATGCTTTAATAGCTTACCCTGGAATAATGAATAATTTATTCATTAATGATCCAGGGTTGATTTTTTTATTTGCATAAAAAGTTACTAACATAGTCTGGCTAAATAACATTTTGATTTGCAAAGGGAACAATATTTTTTAACAACACATATGCCAGAGTCCAACCGTTAATATGTCACATCTGTAGATGATGTAAAATACCCATGGGACTTCACTGCAAGTTCATTTGAGTGCCAGAATAGCATCATATGATTTTCTGGTCCGGCAAACATGCACATCTCTGAATCCAGCTTCGGTGAGCAGATGTGTGTAGTAAGAGGGAGGGTGCTCTTTCCCTTCTGTCTGGACCAGCATGTTCAGTGAGAATGTCTGAACCATCGTTGGGCCCGTCTTATTCTCAAACAGCAGTGCTTCTGCGATCAGAACACCTCCGCCTAAGAACATAAGGGATGGAGAAGAGAAAGGAATATAAAAGAGGTACCGAGATCCAAGATGCCACATCAAAAGAGCCAAATCACAGTTTTGATAATAGTTAAAAACCAGAATAGTGCATCACAAATAAGTATTTTAATATTCCTGCTGCTTTAAACCAGTCTTTTCTATCCTCTGTCTCACCTGTATTACATGCTGAATGAATCTTTCTCAATAGTTTGAGATTTTTATCATCTTTCCAATCGTGAATTATCCGAGCCAGAATGTACAAATCTGCTGGAGGAATTTCTCCATCAAAGAAGTTTCCTGGGTGCAAAATCATTTGAAGTGATCACTTTAGCTTTTGTGGCATGGAAAGGTCACTTCACTAACTGCTTGATATTTAAAACATTGAGACGATACAGAATAATATTTCCTGATATTACCCACCTACTTGAAAGCAAATGGTGTCATCTTGCGGAGCAAAATGTCGCTGGGCGCACTGGATCACTTCTGGAAGATCTAGTACCGTGACGGTGGAGGAAGGATGTTCTTCAGCAATCTTCCGCGCTAGCGCTCCAGAACAACCTGCAAAGATTTATATTATATTACATGATTTTATTTTTATTATTACAGAGGAACCAATTTTACAGCTTCACACTTGGTCTTTCTGTATAAAGGGGAAAAGTGGAATTATAAGCTACTTTGATGCTCACCACCCAGATCTATGACAGATTTGAAACAGGAGAGATCGAATGCTGTTGCTATGCTATGGCCATCAATGACCCAAGTAGAGTGCATTAGACCCATGAACTTTTTCATCTCCTCTTCTGACCTGAAACAAACAAGCACATCTGTGTCAACAAACGGTTAGCTTTTCAACTTAATTCACAGAAAATATAGAAGAAAACAAACCCAGATATCAAGCCATCTGTTAAACAACATGGCCAAAAATCACTAACATTCAAACAGTTCTGGCGCACATTAAGCATGCTTGAATCACACACTATCACACACAGCATCCCATCACAGCATAAAAAACGAGCTAAATAAAACGCTTTCAATCATTTACCCGAGCAATGCAAAGTTCAACAAAACTGGCCTTGAAAACAAAAACTACACAAACCTGTATATGGCAGAGAAGATTTCTTGAGATGGGAGGCCGAACGTTTTCTCATTCTGGTTTTTTCCTTCCCTGTGAAGTATTAAAATGATGCCGATCAAATTGTATCTTTCTACACATGAAGTATAACATATTCTAATGCATTAATATCGTTCATGCATCTAAACAAATGACATCAATGCATTTATCATATAAATATAATAAAATTGACATAAAGACTTTAAAAGTGTCAATACAGCAATATATAACTGATATCTACACCCACCTAACAGCGTCTGTCAAATTGTTCCAGAGTGGATAGATGGTTTGAGAATTATAGATGATCAAACTGTGTAGAGATTTGGGGCTGGATTTAGCCAAATACAGATGAGCAACATCTGTACTGTTATAATAACCTAGAAGAAAATAAACAGAAGTGGTTAAGACAGGAATTCAACTGCATCTTTAATTCAGTTTCATATCGAAAAATTAATAGAGCGAGAATACAAGACACATCACCCGTTCCCTGTATAAACTCTGATTCCAAAATGTCAATAGAAACCAGCAGATCCAATAAACGTTTGAGTCCATCTTCATCGGTGCCGAGCTTCTGTGCCAGCTCACTTGCAGTCATGGGCTTTTGAGACTCTAGCAGAACGTCAAACACACCTAACTCACACGCTGAGAATATCGCCTGAAAGGGTTCAGAGAATTAAAAGATTACATTTACATTTTGTCATTAAGCTGACGCTTTTATCCAAAGCGACTTACAAAAGAAACATTTAGAACAAGAGGTGACAAAGCAATCGTAGGTGAAATAATGCCAGTCTTATTTAGGAAATCACAACAATCAAACCAAGTGCAGAGTGCGTGTATATATATATATATATATATATATATATATATATATATATATATAAACACACATTTTTTTACAGAAAGAGTGAGTCTCAAAAACACAAAAACTATATATAAAACTATATAAACTATATACAACTATTTAAACTATATGTTTTCACTGAGCACTGAACATTATCAAGCAGATTTTAAATAGTTTTATGGATTGTTTACTACTTTATCAGTTTGTATACTTGCCCATTTTGAGAAAGATTTTTACCAGTGATCCAACTAAAGGAGCAAATAGGAAGACTACTAACAAGTTGTACAGTGTGGGGAAAGTGTTTACTTGTGTCACTCCTGACAAACATGGTTTTGTTAGAGTTTATAGAAACATAGTTTTTACTGAGCATAAGACACAGACCTTGGAGATCCTGAATCCATTTAAACATTCCAAGAGTTTATAAGGATAGTCCAGTTCACTTTGGGATAAATGTTCAGCCATGATGACAAAAGTCCCTCCTGCTGAAATCAAACACACCAACAAAACTCAAAACTTCATAGACTTGAGATATAAGGGATCTCAGATTGTTTTGGGGTTTTATCCCTGTTTCTGTGTTATGTGCATTCCTTCTCTGACCCACTTGACCACTTGAACAATAGAATGTACAGAATAACCACAACATCATCATACATCATTTAAAGCACATTTTTATATATTTTTGTTTTTTTTTAAATTAATGTGCAGGTGATTTAGTGTTAAGCAATGAGCAACCCATATGTGATAATGCACATGCATCAGATTGTATACAAAGTACAATTAAAATACAAACATTCAACATCATTCCATTATAGAAATACAAACACGTGTTATTGTTTATAACGTCCAAAAACATTTCTTGGCACTTACCAAACAAAAAGCTTGAAGATCCTGACACGTTGTAAGATATCCCAACTCACAGACTAAAGGGAAAAATCCCTGGAAGACAGAAAACACAAAGGAATGTGTGTAAATCCCTCTGTCGGTGTAACACAAGCAGCGACACAAACAAGTCGTGTGTTTCCAGAACAAACCGCAAGATGTCGCTGCAGAGTAAACACAAATGCATTAAACCAGACACCAGATGTCACTAAATACTTGTTGACATCCAATATCTTTATTTTTTTTCAAAACATATTTTATAATATTTAAAACCTTAAAGCATAGCACATTTTTGTACATGAAGTTTGGGGTATTTTACTGGAGGTTGTTAGATATCTCAACCTAACATCAAATCCTCTTGGGTGCATATTTGATACATGAAAATCACCCTTAATATAATTTATAATAAGAAAATAATGAACAAATGAATAATAATAATACAAATTAATTGTGTGTACTTGCCTTTATAGTTCATCGATAGAAATGTAACAAAATATATATTTTATATTCATAGAACACACATTAAATCTAGGTGGAATGTCTAACTTATGGATTCAAAAATGTTAAAATTTGGTTGAAATTGTTTCATGGTTAAGTGTTAAACATTCCTGAACAGATTAAACAACACGCTTACTCTGATTTGTACATATTAAAATAGATAAAAGAATAAGAATATAACATTTTATTGCGCAAGGCATATAAACAAAACCTTAAGCAAACTGAGAAAATATTATATTAGAATGTGGGGTGAAACCATTAAGTTGTTAAATGTTTTAAATTTATTAAATGTTGTATACATGCCCCATAAGATTGTTGCACAGTATGACACTTTAGTGCTCTTTTACAAAAAAAACTATATTTATTAAATTTTAAGAATAACAGCTATTTAAAGCACTCTCACTGTTTTTTCATCAAACTCTTTTTCGTTTTTTGTTCAAGTTTCTTAAATAAGTGAAATCCCCATCTCTGTTCTGCTTAGTTGTTTCTTTATATATTTGATATATTTTGTGTCAAGTCAGCACAGTTCTTATATTTTACAATTATAAATGTTGCACACAAGTCCAAAGAAAATGGGAAGAGAGGATAACAGTCGTTATTAACAAATGAATTTTTTATTTCTGCAACAACACTAATCCGCCTCTCCTGAGCTCTCTCTCTCGCACACACACAGCCTTGCAACTCAACATTTAAATACATGACGTGAGAGCCATCATTACCTCACAGTTTGCTGCACATGCTTTAATAAAATGATACACATATTTACAGAATCCACAATTTGTTGGATTTTTGCCTCATCCCCCTCCCCCAGCAAGGACAGAACATTAATCCAAACTCATTGTTTCCCCTCTCCTGGAACAAAAAAAAAAACACAACACTTAAAGGTGGCTTTGAAATAATTACCCACAGTTAAAACTAAATCAACAGAGAAAAAGAGGGGAAACAGAGATGGATACGAGAAAGAGCAATGGATGTTTTGGCCAGTACAACACAGCAGTGCGTGAAGTTTAACAACAGCGCAGATATGGCAGTAACACTGAAATAGCTCAAAGTCTATGTACAAGGTCACGATAACAGCGTTCAAGCCCCTCATGTCTGGTTCACTCTCAGACGAGAGCATGAATCTGTCTTCCGAACATTGGAAATGGGGAATGATGTGGCTTCTCAAAATCCTCGGACAAATCGAAAATGTGGAAAGGCAGAGCGTTTTCTGCTTTCTGCATCTTCTCCCTTTATTTTCTAACGTTTAGTTTATCCTTTCTTCACCTGTTGACTAGTCTGGACCGTTCTGTAGTAGAATGAAACGGAAATAAGGCACAATAACTACACTGACTGTTTTGTTAATAGAGGAAGGGAGAGTTCTGTAGACCATCCATACAAACAGCAGAAGCAATCTTCCCTTTGCATCCCAACCAGCCATTCTGATTTATACAATTCAAATAAAACAATCCTAGAAGCCAAAACCTGCCACTCCCCAACTTTTGTCAACACACTTTTAAACATTTAGTCGATACTCACTGTACAGTGCAAACTATACAAAGAAATGCTAAAAAGCACCCACCTCAACCCCTCACCTTTGGTTCATGGCGGACCCATTACACTTTTGGACTTGATAGCATTTCCTTCGGTTTAAAATGAGAAAGATTCCACCGTGAACAAGCGGGTATGTGAATTGTGTTGTGGTACAAATTACACAAAAGAACTTGCAAAATAAGAAGCAAGAAATAAAGAGACCCCGTTTTTTAACCTGTTGTGTACTGAACTCCCCCATTCTAAATCTCTATGTCTGAGCATACAATCCTTAACCACATAGGTCACGTACAGTGAAGCCCCAAATAAAAGAAAAACTGTAAAAAAAGTGAATTCGGTGTTTTCTCAGTACTTCCTCGTTTTACTCATCTCACACATTTTCAGTGTAAGCCTGAACACACAAATGTGCAGGGTGTGATAAAGGAAGTCAATCTCCATCGCACTGAGGGTGTAGATGCTGGGTATATAAGAGTTCAGGGTGCAGAGTATGTGACCAAGGCTGTAGGGTTTTACTGCATGGATGACCATTTAGAGTGCAGGACTGATGGTATAAAGTATGATAGTGAGTGTTTTAATAGTGTTGTTGAGGTGGTGCTGGATTAAGGACAAGCTAGACCAGACAGGATTTCTGACAGGCTATTGATCTTTTTCGTAAGAGAAGACAAACAGTCGGAATGAGACGGGTGTCTTGATCTGTTGTGAGGGAGCATAGGCGAAGGTTTTCGGGATGGTCATACAGTACAGGGGTCACTGTGAGATTGATGTATAGGGCAGATTCTGAGGGGGGTAGATCTGCTGGGGGTAACACAATTCTGAATGGTGGCCTTCTCAGTCCTGGGCATCAGCTGCTGTAATGATTCAGCAGCTCATTCGGCTTTATGATGATCCTTCATGTCTTCCTCATCTGTGTATTCAGATGGCTCGTCTCCCGGCTTTAACAAACGTCCAACATAGTCGTATTTCTCTGAGAGGGAGAAAAAAATGAAGAGACAAATAACAAAAGATTATTTTCTGTCATCAGGCCAGTTTGCATAAAATCTGTCATATTTCAACATAGACTTTCCACATCGGGATTAACAGGAAGAAGCAGTTTACAGATACGGCTCTAAACATAGTAAAACAATAAATGGCTTTAACAGCAACACACTTAAGAACAATGGTACAGATTCTTGTTTCATAGACCTTAAGTACACAAATAACAACTTGAATCAGATATACCTGAAAGTGAAATCTCTTTTCCAGGCTGCAAGCTCACAACCGTGGTCCTTAATTTTTTATTATTTCAAATACCTATATATTTTATAGCGTTTTAATCCTATAGTATAACCTGACAGTCATGTACACATTTTGGCAACAGGTCACATTCAGAGTCTGGAGGCAGATGGAGCGATCACTACAAACCATAACGCCTACAGCCCACTTTGCAAGACATAAACAACACTGGTCCAGAAACAACCAGGTTTAGGGTTTGACTGAATTTTACCACACAGATATTAGAACAAAATACAACTAACAGGGCATTTAAAAATGAAATGTTTAGAATCTTAAAAAATTATACATGAACTTCCGGGCCAGTTACATTTACATTTTGCTTAATGATCTTTTAACTTTATACAGTAAAACTTGAAGAAAATGTTAAATTCTTCAATAAGATTAATTGAAAAAGTAATTCCTTTAAAACATTCAGAAAGTTGACTTACCCATGAACTGCATCTCCCATTCTCGTACGCTTTCCATCTGTACTGCGTTCAGGTCTGATAGATCATCATACTCATCCCGTAACGCGTCTTTTTCCAGACAGAATGTGGCCAGACCCCGGGAAGCATCTCGCCCCGCAAAGATACCGTAGGGACCCTCTGGAAAGGAAAAGATACGGTAAGCACATAGGTCAGCAAATCACATTCAAGAACTTGCAGATAATAGGGCAAAGGGGAAACAATTCTGAACTTGCATTATTTGGCCTTTCAATTCAACACAGCCACCTAAAAAATAGTTCCTTACAAGTTCCTTACAAGACAAGTATGGAAAGAAAACCTGAACAATAATATTTTAAAATATTCTAGGACATTCTTCCAGCAGAGTGTAGACTTACAAATAAATAAATTCAGTTTTTACGCAATAACTAAGCCAGAAGGCAAGAAAAGTCAAGATTATGTTCAAAACATCTAAATTGTTAGTATGAATACAGGTGGAATGACATAAGGAATGCACATAAACACACACACAGGTAACTCAAAACAGCTGTGAGAGATTCTTTAAATAAAACACACTGTTTCATATAAAAATTGATGGGCGCCGTATTTTAAAAAAACGTATCACCACACAAACAAATATCAACTCCAGCTGGTTTAGACTCAGACCACACCTTTCTCTTCAGACCCAAGACGTGACAGAAGAACACAACAAACAGACGAACTTCAGTCATCTAATCGAGATAAACACATATCATCAAACTAAAATGCAATAAAACGAAAACAGGCACA
This sequence comes from Triplophysa yarkandensis, assembly GCA_033220385.1. Taxonomy (NCBI): domain Eukaryota; kingdom Metazoa; phylum Chordata; class Actinopteri; order Cypriniformes; family Nemacheilidae; genus Triplophysa; species Triplophysa yarkandensis. Next base: position 9,240,123 of record CM065663.1, on the reverse strand, counting down.
TATCCCAAACACTTAATGCCTTACAAACAACTAGAGCAAAGGTCTCATGTACTCATGAACTTTCCTCGGCAGAATACAACAGATGGTATTTTGAAGAAAGTTGGAAACTGAACAGCCATGACACTTATTCACTTCTACCTAATGGACACAAAACCAATGCAAGTGTATGTGTGCCAGTTTGCAAAATTCTCCAAAATATCTTTTGTGTTCTAAATCATCAAGGTTTTTAATGATAAGAGGCAACTATTCACTTCTATTGTTTGGACACAAAATAAAGTAAATGTGTGCCAGTTCCCAACCTTCTACAGAATATCCTATTTTGTGGCAGAAAGTCATGCAGGTTTGAAATGACAAGAAGCACCTATTCACTTCTATTGTTTTAGACACAAACCAAAAGCATGTGAAAGTGTTCCAGTTACCAACATTCTTTGAAATATCTTCTTTTGTATGAAACTGTTTTAAATGACAAGAGGATGAGTAAATAATAATGACAGAATTTCTATTCTTTGGAAAACCATCACTTTTTTAATCTGTTACATTTCAAACCCAAAACTATTTATAAAGAAAAAATGACTTCCACGTCAAACCCTTGAGATCAGATGACCTCAGTCATTACTCATTCAGAACAGAAGGTTGAAAAAAGCCTCTTTCAATACTTTCAAGGCTCATCATCTGACCTCCATGTGGAAAGCAGCTGAACCATTTGCGCACAAACACGCTCTTAAGAAGTTGTGTAATATTAATCTTGGAAGGATCAAGCCGGCGCAGCCAAACTTTGACCAAACAGATCAGGATGCCCTGTGGTCCGATGATAAGAGTATAAACATTCACCACAGCCTTCATCCCACGCAACCTAAACAAATCTGACTCTTTGATGATACGCTTCAAGATGCCAAATCATGAGATGGCAGGTGCCCGTATGACGGACACAGCGGTCAAGGTCTGGTCTTGTACACCCAGCACTCACCCATAAACTCCCCAGGCGGTCAGATAACATCTCGAACACAAATATAGCTGCGACCAATCTGACGCTCGATCCCAGGCCTCTAGTGTAGCGTCCGAATAAAGCTTGCACAATAAACGAAATCAAAGTTCATGATGTCAAAAGAGACTCGTGCAAAGACAACCTCGTCTAGACACGTCATGCGTCTACTGCAACCGACTGGGAATAAAAAGCCACGATCCTCAGCGCCCGGTGACCTAAAATGTATGTCACCCTGTAAAGATTACAAAAATAAAAGCACATGAGTCCCATCCAAAACCAGTGTGACACCTGAAGATCTAAAGGAAAAAGATGGGTGTGCCAGCACATGGCTTTGACCCCCAGTTGGGGGGAAAGCCAAGTTTGGGGGTCAGAGGGTAAAGCATGGACACTTCTCCTATCCCAACACACACATGGCATCAAACATGGCATGCCAACTACATGGTGACTGGCAAACCCTTCTGATGAGAGAGCATTTCCAAGCACTGGAGGCTTTGTCTCATCACACTCCTTCCCAATCTCAGACCTGGGGGTACATGACAGCAAGGGTTACAAACACAAAGTAAGCATGTGATGGCATAACAGCACCCCTCACCCCGTCCATAAAACTTTCTGCCACTGGTGACGTCAAAGACCTTGGTGTTGACTGCCATGAGTATCCGCGGGTTCTGCACGCCGTCATACTCGCCCAGCTGCTGCAGGGTGAAGTCGCGCCTTCTCATTTTGGGCAGCTGCGAGGCCTCGCTGCTCCGGCCCGAGTCCGCGTCCGCCCTCCTCCACCACCGCGCGTAAATCACGTAACAGGCGGCGAGCACGACCAAGAGAACGCCGACATTGAGCAGCATGACGCCTAAACCGAGCCCGGATCCCGGGTCCAACTCTTCCGTCGTGCCCTGGGCGCCGCTGGTGCTCCTACCGTCCCCATCGTCCGCCATACTGCAACGATAGCGCCTTCCCACCGCGCGCGCACTCGCGCACCTGACGGACGCGTTTGATTGGCTGTCGGGCGGCGGAAACGCAGGGGCTGATGGGATTTGTAGTTTGTTGGGTGGCTGGGTCACGCCTACAAGAGCACAAAGCACATGCGTGAAACAAAAGACTCAGCAAAGTGTTGCTTTGGCTAAATTTAGCTAAAAGTTACTTTATTAAGTTTTTTTACTTTATTTATTAACCAAGCATTTTATTTTTTCACAATATATAATAATTGATAAATTGATTACATTTATTAAGCTTTATATGTATTAAATAAGCATTTAATTATTTCACAACACATGGTAATGATTATGCTGTAATAATTGATACATTTATTACATTTATTAAGCTTTATATGTATTTAACAAGCATTTAATTATTTCACACAACACATGTTAATTATTATGCTATAATAATAGATATATTGATGAAAATAATTAAGCTTTAAATGTATTTAACAAGCATTTAATTATTTCACAAAACACATGTTAATTATTATGCTATAATAATAGATATATTGATTAAAATAATTAAGCTTTATATGTATTTAACAAGCATTTAATTATTTCACAAAACACATGTTAATTATTATGCTATAATAATAGATAAATTGATTAAAATAATTAAGCTTTATATGTATTTAACAAGCATTTAATTATTTCACAAAACACATGTTAATTATTATGCTATAATAATAGATATATTGATTAAAATAATTAAGCTTTATATGTATTTAACAAGCATTTAATTATTTCACAAAACACATGTTAATTATTATGCTATAATAATAGATAAATTGATTAAAATAATTAAGCTTTATATGTATTTAACAAGCATTTAATTATTTCACAAAACACATGTTAATTATTATGCTATAATAATAGATATATTGATTAAAATAATTAAGCTTTATATGCATTTAACAAGCATTTAATTATTTCACAAAACACATGTTAATTATTATGCTATAATAATAGATATATTGATTAAAATAATTAAGCTTTATATGTATTTAACAAGCATTTAATTATTTCACAAAACACATGTTAATTATTATGCTATAATAATAGATAAATTGATTAAAATAATTAAGCTTTATATGTATTTAACAAGCAATTAATTATTTCACAAAACACATGTTAATTATTATGCTATAATAATAGATAAATTGATTAAAATAATTAAGCTTTATATGTATTTTTTTAATACAAGCTTTTCCCACTAATCACATTTTATACATTTGTTTTCAAACAATTGACATGAAATACACAAACATTGAGGTTTTTATAAACGGTTTAATAGATTTTATATTTTTTTTACATTTTACAATTTATGAGGAAAGAAAAATTAAAACCGACATGCATACCAACACAAGCGCACACAAACAAAAATATCACAACAAAATGAATCAATAAAAATATTTCAATTGATTGAAATTAGAGAGCTGCTTCTAATTATTTTATGTACAGTTTTTAAAGCAAATATGATACAATCAAGACATCAATTCAGTGTCTGATTAATGATCTCAAGTGAAAAAAGAACACTGATTTAATTTTATCAACCAAGATCCATCCTGGAAATAAAGATACAACGCAAATAAATGTATTCTCTGGGCCACCGATTTTCCAGGCATCTACATTCTCTCTCTACTAACAATAAAAATTAATAAAATCAATTAAGCGTTCACAAGAGAGGAAAAATAAATTATCTAAACTCCAATAGAATTAAAAGTATTTAAAAGAAAGAATAATTCCTTTAAAAAGGATAACATTTTCAAGTAGACAGATGTTTTCCAAATTAAGTCTAAATTATGTGTCTTCCTGCCTCAGTGACGTGAATGGCACAATGTTTGCTTCTAAGAAAGAAAACTGAAGATATCATCACTTTTCACAATCCCTAACCACGTTGGGTCGTACTTTTATCAGCTCAGACACTCAGCTTATCATGAAAGCGTATAGAACTTAGTATTTCACCACTGTCATATTTTTACACAAGCTAAAAGAGCAAAAACGCAATAGGCTATATAGTGTGTTATCGTGTCTCAACCATATTTAAGTTCGATTTTGATGAGCTTTATAGAATTTTTTAAACGTGTGATTTTGTAAGACACACAAACAGATGTGTCACGCAAAGCCGAGCATGTACGCAATCTATTAACACACAATAGAGATAAAACCAAGGGTTATTAATGAGCTGTAAAATATATAAGTTTGCTGCTTTTGAAATGTAAGGCACTGGCAAAGTGAGAAAAAAAAGAAGTCATGTTTTTAAACCTCACAGCGAAACAAGTTCACCATGCGTGCTTATGGATTTGCAGTTTACTACTCGCAGGACACACGGGAGAGTGAGAAAACAAAAGATGCAACGGAAGTTAACATATCCAGAAATGTTCTAGTATGACACAAACAGAATCCTATTTACTCTTTAGTTTGTTACCACAGTGGTACCACAGTTGGTCTTTCCCCTGACGGGTCTCACTTTCAAGGTTACGTTGCAAATCCTTTAATAGCTCTTAAGGTACTATAACTCAAATACTGAATAGTGTAGCAGAGGCTTCATTTCTTTGGCTGTTGGCTATCTCTGTTTTTGCTCGCGCCAGCATCTCCTTTGCGAGCATCTGTTGAGGTATTTTTCTTTACATTCTCTTTGGGTGGGGCTTTCATAGCAACATCGTTAGTCATGTTGCTCTTGTTAGTTGAAGCTGGTTTTTGATTGGACGAGGCTGATTTGGCTGACCCGGATGATTGATATGATGCTGCGGCCTTGGTTGTAGTTGTTGAAGTGGTCTGGTCGGTGGATGATGTTTTCTCCGCTCCTCCAGCAGCGTGTTGATTGTCTGTAGAAGCCTTGCTAACCGAGGTCTGTTTTGATGATGATGATGATGTAGAATTGTGTCGTCTACGTTTCGGCTCATCTCCTTTTCTTCTCGCTCCTTCCTCTCCCATCGGTGGCTAAAAGAAGACAGTTATTTATATTGTCTGAAACTAAATATTAACAATAGCCAAATACAACAGTTATTTATTAAACATTAAAAGGCAAGCTATACTTACATCAACTCTGAAATCATCAATGCTCTTGAATTTCTTAAGGTATTCTTGAAGTTTGGGATCGATGGTCTGATTTTTCTTCTGAGAATATTTCAGGAAAGCCCAGAATTTCTCCAGTCCATATAGCTGACCTGCACACGTTTTCAACAAAGAAAGTATGAGAACATCACAAAAAAGCAAAATCTTGATGCATAGACATGTCAAGTGTATTTAAAGAATGTTTAAACATAATTTTTTGTATATTAATAATGTGTTGTCAAAGTTAAAACATACTTTTTAATACTCCTTACTGGTTATATGTCCACAAAACCCAATGACAAACATAAACGGTAAATAATAATACTTTGAAAGATGGAGATCTGGGCTTTTGAGAATTCATTTATTTGTCATTTCACTTCATAAAGATGTTTTTACACTACATTTTCCCTTTTTAAAAAAAAATAACGATAAGAGTGGAACAAAAGAGGACAACAAAATAATCCTCGCTTCATAAAGATATTTTGTATTGTTTTACAATTTATTTCCTAACAATTTATTAATACGCATCCAACTCTGTGTAAGGATACTGTTTATGACCATTTTTAAGATTGGCAAAATGAAAAAAAGGACATACAAAATTCGGACCGAGTGTATAAAGATATTTTCTCTTGAAAATCACCTCTCTCATAGTCACTCATGGTCTCCTCTTGGAAGTCCTTAAAGATATCCTGTTTGAATCTTCTCTCAAGTCCATAACTGTAGAACCTGAACAAACACTCCAGTCCATACCTGAAACAACCAATAATAAAATTTCAGGTAAATGACATACTCGTACCCGAATAAATATTTTCATATTGAACAAATCCAAATACAGTGGATGCACATAAGAGAAAGATTGTATGCAGTAGTTTGCATATGATGCCTGGTAATATTGTCTATTCAGATCTGTCTGAATGTTTTGCATGTATCTATTTAAATCAATTTCAAGGGCCATAAAAATCTGTAAAAATAGAGATGCAAAAGCGTTGCTTGAAATAACCTGTGTATATGCAGCATATTTTCATATTTTATATTCAATTATTAGAAACAGGTGTCCACCTTTATAAAAATCCACCAACAATTTTTAGAAACTGATAAGCAAAGTCATAACCAATCACCAATAAAAATGGTTTCCAAAGTTTAAGTCCTTTTTTTTGTCTAGGCAAATATGCTCAGTTCCCCTTAAAGAACTACGTGTAAGTAAACAGCCTTGAATATGCATACAAGCATTATCCTGAAGACGAGAGAAACCAGACAGACCTGAAGTCTGGCTAAAACATTGCATTCATTTGATAGTATTAATATCCTCAATGCACAAAATCCAGACCCAACACACTCACCTGTAATTCTCTTTACTGTCCTCAAGGGCGAACTGCTTGAACTCCTCATACATCTTCCTGTTGAAGTTGTCTCTGAGAAAAAAGGACCAGAACCTGAAGAGGGTGTTCATCTCCTGAGACTGACCAACCCCCAATCGCTTCCTCTCTAGATAAAAGAATAACATCAACATGAAGCACTGTACCATAAAAGAAAGATGTATACAAGTGATTTTCCTACTAAACCCAAATGGTTATTATACCATTGAGGCAGCGGCGACGGTACTTGTGGTAAACTTGCTGGGTAAAGCCATTTTCTCTCAGTAGCTCATGTGATGGATGCCAGAACTTTGGCAGGGACTGAGGGGTACAGCCGTAACTGCCGGATAATGCTGGAGCACCTTCTGATGGAGATGCATTTGAGCTACTGTAAAGAGGAAGCAGATCATAAGATTGTTACTACAGTGAAACAGTGACTATCTATCATGAACATTTAAGGAGCCACAAACCTGATGGAGGAAGTACGGGGTCTGTGCTCACGCGAGTCCATCACCCAGCCTACGTGGCACTCCAGAGGGGGGTTAGAACTGTGTCGAGTTTTCCTCTTTCTGGGTGTCTAGAAGCGTAAAGAATAAAATTAACAAAAGACATGAAGTTTATGAGCACAGTGTCCCATCTACACAGGTCTACAACTTGGGTGTCAACACTAGAGAATTCTTTGCCATTATTCTGGGCTTCCTGGTAATCTGGATTATTTAGAATGTATTGATTTACCTGTCCGTCAAAGTTTCCACTGTCTTTCATTACAGGATAGAAACGAGGAGTTTTGGTGGGGTCCTGCCTGCCGGGGGTACGCGGCGTACGAGGGGTTAGGGGCACACTGGAGGCTTCTGGGACATCCGTGGGGACAGAATGAGCCAAATCACACTCATCTACAGCAGAGAGAAAATGTTGTTTACCGCTAAATAAACAATTCTATATAATTTAATCTAAAAATAAATGTTTTCATTATTTTTCATTATTTCATATATTAATAATAATAATTATAAAACAAAACATTGTGTGTGTTATCAAAACATTTAGAAGGACTGTGTCCAAACACCTGTTTGAGACGGTGGAGGGGGCGGGACTTCCTGATTGGGATCGATAGGAACTTTAGGGGTTAAAGTTTCAAACTCGTCTTGGCTGATCACGTTGAGCTTTTTAAAGTTCTCCATATCCTGAAAGCAGAAACAAAACAGATGTTTTGTAAAAGTGATTAAACCTGTTGCTAACTGATAGTGTAGACACTGGAGAAAGTAGGGCGTGACTATAAATACACACAGACATGCCAGCTGAGTGATGGTTTTGACTCTTGTGCATTTTAAGAAAGTTATATAATACGCTCTTTATATTTATTGACGAATAGGAAGGAAGAGATTGTGCCATTAGAGCAATCCAATCCCAGACAACAGATAAAACCACAAACCAGCCACTACAGGCTTTGTGTTTCTGCCTCTATGCACAATGAGGTCATAACTTCTTTGTGTTTGAATCCAGGCAGTGCACTTCAGCAGATTTACTGGCAGTGTTTTAGAAATTGCATCTTTATAGTCCATCACTCTGATCATAAATGGCTATTTGGCCTCTCAAAGCGATGATGCACCTGTACCATTTAAAGTCTTTTTAAGGAGGGGTATCATGCCGTTTCATGCATCTTAAGTGCTTTAGAATATGTTCAGCATATTGAGTTGTCATGTTCAACTTGGTTCAGACCAATTTAGACGCATGCCAAAGGCTTCCGTAAGGTTCTTTAAAAAATTCCATCTATCCCTGTCATTAGATTACGAGTAAGTCATTGGCCAATCACCTGTGAAATCCCACCTACACACCAGAGAGTGCGGAAGGGCAAAAGCATCAACGTGTATATTCCATGAGCAGCCTTCATGGGGAGATTGGGGTCTTTATCAAGAGTTTAAAGCTCATAATTTTAATTTGCAGACAACTAAACAGCATGGATGTTTTCTAGTAAAGTTCGATTTGTCAAATTGATTTATATAAAGACTTTTGGCCACAGGCAAGTCTGTTTATCTTATGCATAATTTATAGAATGTAGATCATTTTAGTTAAGAACACCCACATCTGATCACTCAAGTTGGAGTATACATGACTTCAGACTATCCGAAGCATGTGTGTATTTCTGTTTAGCGCAGCTGTTTATCGGGCGTTTGTACTTTAAACAGCTGACTTTAATGGAGACCTTGGGACAGTAAACACAGGTGTTAAATATCCCACGAGCGGGTAAAAAAGACGTACCCCAGAAAATACAGGTATCACTGTACAAACTTCATTTATTTGTCATGTGCAGTATGAATTGAAAATGTACTCATCCTTAAAAAAAATGAATGGTGACTGTACAAATCAAAAAAATAAGTATTACTTGTCTAGACTAGCTCTAGTTTGGGTTTTAAAGTAAACAGTCGATATTAAAGCTCAGTTTACTCCGAGAATCTGCAGTAAGTTTAGTGTACAGTTTATTGGGTTCAAAGCTTTTCTTTTTGTGTTATTTAGTGATCGCCTTACTTCTGTATTGTAACATTTCTGACGTATATTGGACGATACAAGAATAATACAAGAATTGAAGTCTAATTTTAAAACTAGCACTTTATTTCAGATTTAATTTACCATTGTCCCGTTATGCACGACACCACAATGTGTGTCTGCACAAATGAATGCAGTCTACTTAATTTTATCTGTTAGTTTGGACGTTAGCTGAATAATCCTCTGACACATCAGAGAGTAATTTTATTTCCTTTGAGATATGATCTCTTGTGCAAATCTTTCAACATATTTCTGTAACCACAGAGCCAATGCATGTCAAATATTTGCAGTGGAAAATTCCCACATTAGTGCTGAGTGTGAACATTTAACTGAAGCCAAACAGCTGCTAAACCAACATCACATTTAGCACAATCTGATAGACTCCTAGCCTAACCAATAAACAGCAAAAAACTTTCTTAAAATCAGATATTTCAGCATGCATCATGAGCCACTCTAAAGTTTGCATCTGTGCATTAAGTCTCACCTTGGCATTAGTACAGTCGGGCTGTCCCTCTTCATTTGTCCAAAGGTCCTGCTCGTAGTAGAACAATCCATCATTAATGGATTTGGCGAGGTCAGCTGTAATTTTAGCACGGGACACGTGGTTTCCTGTCCGATCACCCCCAGGGTGTTTTCGCAGGTGAGGGGGGGTCTGAGTAACAATCAGGATCTTGTTTATGTCTCGGTCGTCAAGTTCATCATCCGAGTCGTCATCGGACCAATCGGTGAAGGTGTTCTTGCGAGGAGCGGTGAGCCGTTCCATTTCCTCATCAAACAGGAAGTCTAGTTCCTCCTGGTCTGCCTCAGGTTGCTTTGGAGTGGACTGAGCCAATTCCTAAATCGAATGCAAAACGGTTTATCTTATTAAGCCATGCAGTTGGACAATAGAGAAGTGTTCATGTAGCTGTAACATGACATGAATGAATCATAACTAGGTATTAAAAGGATAGTTTGCCCAAAAATAAAAAGATCTGTCATTTGCGCACATTTGAGTCCAAAACTGTATTTCTTTCTTTATTCTTATAAACACAGAAAGGTATTCAGAAGAGAGCTTATACCTAAACAGTGCTTGGACTCTGTTAAATACCAAACTAGACAAAAATAACTTAATTTTTTTATCCGTTGTACACAAAATTAGATATTTTAAGAATGTAGGACATCAAAAAGTTCTGAGTCACTTTTGTCAACCATTATTATTTTTCCTTCTATCATAGTTATTGAAGTCACCCGTCTAACTATTTTCTCTGCATTAATCAGAAAAATATATTCATCAGGTTTGGGAGCAACTAGAACGTAAGTAATTTATGAAGGATTTTCGTAGACCCTTTAATGCATCCATTAGCAGCATTAATAAAAAAATGTAATGGCCGTAATTATGACAAAATTGGAAAAAACTAGAAGCAGGGAGAATACTCAACTGACAATGAAAAGAACTCAAGAGAAGATGACTTAGAGGAGTAACACAGATCTGCACACCCACAGAATAGGAGATGGAGAAACGGTTTGATTGACAAGTTAAAAATTTAAATCAGAGAAATTATTATTTGCCACTCAACAAAAAAGGGATTTTGATCTATTTAGTGTTGCTTGTAGCTCACAAATGGCACAATTTTTATGTAGAATCTGAAGTAGATCTAGAAGTACCTTAATTTTTCCTGAGGTGGTTCTGTGTCGTTTTTCCACCTGTATCCAAGGCTGTGCTTCTGGATCAGAAAGGCTGCTGGAGCGCTCTTTAGGGCTGCTCACGTCTTCGCTCGAGTTATTTTTAGAGGGAGAGGATTCTTTTGACTGAGCTTTGCTTGTGTCTGTGTCAGTAGAGTCACTAGACTGACCGTTTACCATGACCGGTTCATCTATGTGCTGGTCGATAGGGGAGGACACTGAAACCATAGTGTAAGACAGAAGGAGTTTAGTTTGATTTTATGAAAGGTAAGTGGGTAAAGCATAGATAAAATAGGTAAATAAATGCATAATTCATTAAATTGCAAAAATATAAAAACAGAATGATAAGAAGAGTTAAACCTGTACTTAGAGAGGTGAACGTCTGTCCTGGGATGAACTCTGGGCAGTTGATCAGCTGGGTGAAATCTGTGCGGGCGGAGTCCACAGGAGGACCCGGAATAGGCCAAAATTCGGGCTCCTCTTTCCTACGTATCTGCTCATCGACCAGCTCCACAACTTCACTGTTCTTTAACGCCTGCATGCATACACAAAACTAGATATAACAACCATTCATGCCAACACACGATGAAAGTGAAATGTGGTGAAGTACAGGTCACCTCTTTAATGAGGTTGACATCAGTGGTGAGGGCCTGGACTCTGCGGAAACTGGCGATCAGAGAGATGGGCAAAAAGCCATTGGTATCCATCTTCCTCCGCAGGAAAAAGTCTCGCTCCAAGTTTGGGAGGCTGAAGTAGTATTCGCTACAAACAAACAATAGCAAAAAAAGAATTGCTATTACTACTGTCTGTAGACATTGAAAGTTGTAATGTTTTACAAATAAAAATTGGAGCTACTTCATTAGAGTATGGGTGCAAAAGAATCAGTCTTTTTAATAAAAAGATGATTTACGTTTATTATTGTCTCACTGTTACATTTTTCTTGCAAGATCTGGCAACATAAGCCAGTGCTTATATATCTTTTCCTGGGATTTCTTGCACTACCACACAGAAGAAAAACATCTGCCACATTTAAATGCAGTTTTTCATTTAAAGTCTGCTCATTTAAAGTCTAGAAAATTTCTGTTATGTGCCAAGATTTACCAATGATCAACAGATGTTGTCTTGTGACCAAACCATCACAGTCTTGCCCTGTACTAGCGCTGCCTGATGCATTTACAGTACATGTGATCTGAGCCTCTGATTGGTGCCATGGCAACAAATGATGGAAAGCTTCCTCAATGGTGGGTCCTTTGAGTATTGTGTCAGGTAAGCAAACACACACTGGTGCCTTTACATGTGAAGGTCAAGGCACACACTGTAGTGAAGTGAAGTGACGTATTACCAAGTATGGTGTTCCATACTTGGAATTTGTGCTCTGCATTTAACCCATCCAGTAAGTGAACACACACACTCTGTGAACACACACCCGGAGCAGTGGGCAGCCATGCCGCGGCGCCCGGGGAGCAGTGGGGGGGACGGTGCCTTGCTCAAGGGACTCACCTCAGTCGTGGTATTCCCGCTGGTTCGGAGTCTCGAACCAGCAACCTTCGGATCACAAGTCCAAGACTCGAACCACCAGGCCACGACTGCCCTTTAGCAGTGACATCAAATGCAGCGATCAACAGACTTCAGGTGCTAAGGGTCTACAGACCATACCTTCACCCATCATGAGGGAAAGATGAAATCTGCATACTTTTTTGTAAATTCCGCTAAGAGTTTCGGAATTCACACAATTTTGTATTTTACACATTCAAAAAGGGATATAGAAAAGTGCAAAAGGTATGAATATTTTAAGGCACAAGGGGGTGCGGGTAAGCGAGCCGTTGGCATTGCAGACCATCAGTGTGACACATTATATCACCATGAGTGATACTTTCACATCATGTTTTCATCGGTTTGCAATCCACCAAATAAAGTGAAATACATCTACCGGCTTAAAGTTTCTCACAGATAACTGCGGGTACGGAATCCATGTGCCCCTGCCCATCACTTGTTAATATCACATTGAGCAGAGCTAATGCAAATCAAGAGTCTCTTGGCATATGCATAATCTTACAAATGCACCTTAAAGCAGCAGCAGGTGTAATTTCAGAGATGTGACTGATGATTGGATGAATGTCAAGCGCTGTAACCAATAAAACATTCAGCCCAAAATTCTGTGAAAAGCTACAGCAGGTCCTCCACCCAAAACACACCTCACATTCCAGCTGCTTTAGTCAGCCGAGGTTGAGACGCCTTGAGTGCTGTACAGCACATGATCCTGGGAAATTTCAGCCGAGGTGTTGTGCAAGTTACTCTAACTGGCTTTGTGAAGGTTATTAAAAAATTGGACTTGGAATTTATCCAGGATAAGGAATTTTTACAAAGTGCAAAGACGTTTGTGGCTATGAACGTATATCATATTTATATTCTATTTTCAAATATGCATAAATTATAAAAATGAATTTTAAGCAAAAACTTATCTAGAAAGTATTTGTGACAAGTGCTTTAATTCCTAAAAAATTACTTTTTGGGATTCAGATCATGAGCAAGCTGCCAGTCATCTTTAACAGGAAAGTGTGTGGTGCTCAATGCATTAATCTCGTGCACACAAACACATAACTTCATCAATTTCACACTTAATGAAAAGTCTTTATTTTACCCAACTAAGAGACACTCCCAGAATGTTTTCTACTCCCTGATCTCACCGAACCAACATCAAATCATCTAAATGAAAAACACATTCAGGCCTGTAGCATCATCCCCCCCTGCTGGTATTAATATGGTAAACACACATATTAAGAAGCCACTGATCTCATAACAAAACCTTGCATATAGTACTGTATAGTGTAGTTGACCTATACATAAAGAGACACTTATTTTAAATAAAATCGTACAAGCTGGGAAGGCAAACTACTGTTTAAAGATTAAGTGAAGGGAAACACTTAACATACATTTGGCGTTTGATGTATTCTTTAAGCAGGTTCTCCTCAATCGTATACATCTGTACGCGGTTGCCATCATCGTAGTAATAGACCATGTTATTGCCGAAATCGGCTGAAGCCGTAGACCCGTCCAGATAAGAGTCCCTGTATCTGTGGGTGTAGTCGTAGTGACCTGAGAAAAGGACAAAAAGAATGTGTTTATTTTAGTTAGACGGCTGTCCAATATACCGTTTTCTGACTCGACACTATTCCCTAAAAATATCAAAGCAATATTTCTTGTCCATTTAGGAACTCAGAAAGAAGATTTGTCCCAAGTAGGATATTCCTGGGTACCTCGGCCACGACCTCTGCCCCGTCCGCGGCCTTTGCTCCGGCCTCTTGGACCTCCACGGACAATGCTGCCCTCGCTGCGAATGCTTGCCGTGTCATCAAAGAAATCTTTTTCTTTTCTCCAGCCTTCGAAAAAAATATGTGTAAATTAAAAAAGCCTTATCGTCATTTCAGCCACATACATGGCTTGTATATAAAAAAACACCCCTCCCCAGGTCCAAGGTGCTACCTGTGACATCTTAAGACATACAGTACCCTCAACTGTATATAAATTAGGGCAGGACTAGAATATTCCAATTCCAAATTTGAATATTCATCAACACATGAGATCTATCCTGCGAAATTTTTTTCATTCGCCCTTGAATATGACTCAGAACACTGCACCTGCCCCAAGTTTAAACCCTAGCCAAGTCCCTGTCCATTATGAGGTGTCTCATTGTCCGAGCACAACTAAACCTTGTTTTCACGTGACATGTTTTACAATGCCTTGGATAATGTGGCATTGTCTATCATCGTTAAACTGGCAAATTAAATTCATATGTTATGTTCCATAATGTTTAGTATGTGATTGTCTCACCTCCTCTCCTGCGAGGGGCACTGCTTTGCGTCTCCTCACCATTCTCTGCTTCCTGATCATTTGAAAGGCCTGTGATTGGGTCCGACTGTGCCTCTCTGTTCTCCTTACTGTCACTTCCGTCACTACTGCACTCCTTCTCTCTCTTCTCTCCTCCCGAAACTCTCTTTCTCTCCCTCCGGCCAGAAGAGCTCTTGCGGCCATGTGTGTTTATCACATTGTGCTGCTGCTGAGAAAGACAAATCCGATCAACTATTTAGTGAATGCAGCAGCAGTCTAGGGTGTAAAACCTACAAAGGACCTTTCTTGAACTGTTTATTCAAATTTTTTGAATTCCTTTTAAGTTTTGTCAAATCTGAAACATTAAACATGATGTGCAACATCTAAAACTGAAATATTTGTTATAACTTTATCAAGTAACACATCCTATCAAACAAGGACCATTTATAGTTGTAAAACACACAAACAGGATTATTTTTACCACAAAATGTTGAGTCAGTTCAAGTCTGTTATGTTAAAGATTAATGTGATGGTTGATCTTACAAACTCATTTGACACTATATAAAAAAAGACTCACCTCCTTATTGGCGATCTCTCCTGGTGTAGGCCAATTTGTGATATCACTAAAATCACTCGACTGTAAGATAAGAAAAGAGACGTATATAAAGTCTATTTAAAGCAAAACAGAACAAGAACACTCAAAAATCTCAAATTTGCCAAAACTGACACTGACCACCATTCGGTACACATGATAACCATTTCATCAGACATACATATTTACACACATATTTAAAAAATATTTATATGTATCATGTCATTTTTTGTTATCATAATAATATTGATGTTATGTTGTATATTGATTGTTTTGAATAAGCAATTTGTGTAATTCTATTATATATAACCATCATAAAATATACAGCCAAACGTTAGACTTTTGTACCAATAGTTTTTTTCACTTTTTCACTTCTTTTTTCCACTTTTATGGCACTTAAAGAAATTGTATGGGATATTGACTTGAAGCAGTTAAAAAAGCATTAATTCAAAATACTGGAGAGGCAAGTTTAGCCAAATAGCAGTTCTTCTTCATTTCTTTTCCTTGTTATAAGACAAAAGCACTCTAATGTGTGCAGATATGTCCTGGAAGTTAGGCTAAGGTTACAAATGCACACATGCGCAGTTAAATTGATAAATGTTGACATTTTGAAACGGTCTATAAAGGTGAAAAATGCTGACATGAGATCAACACACACTATAACTAAAACATTCTTGTCATTTCCAAAAACGTACAACAAAAATGAATTCGAAAATAGTATGTGGCATGCACAAATGATGTCATCTCTCTAAACTTTGTAAAACACAAACACCATCCAACCATGTGCAGGAAGTCTGTCCATCTCTTTCTCAAAGATCATTTCACCTTCTATTACTGGAGGAACGTCAATCATTCCTCAGGCCGCAAAGCAACCCAGAATTCCGAGTGTCATATCAGATTCCACCACCACCCCGAAATGGGTCCTGGGCGTCCCATATGCTAAAGCTGGACAGTCAAGCTGAATTCGTGCTAGAGTGTCTTTGACTTTACCAGTGCAAGACACAGACTGACCAACTACCAGAAGATATTGCATGTGGCTTAAAAAACTCTTAATAAATACTGACCACAAAAAAAAGTGCTGGTGGTCATAGCCTAAATGTACAAGAAACATGTGGAGAGTCATGTAAGTGGAGACAAACTATCATGCCATACAGTCAGTCATGGGGACGACTCCAGTGCCCCGTTAGGACAGAATATGAGCCCTGTATGTGCTCTCTCTGGAATGTCCCTCGGAGGTAAAAGTCAAAAACTCATGTGCTGACTCTGTTGACCCTTTCACCCACACAAAAGACTGAATGAAGAGAGCAAATAACCACTTAAATACAAACACGAGCTTAGCTGCTCTGTGACTGGCTGATGTTGACCTCTGAGCTAGACACAAACAGACTGGAGGAAACTCTAGGTTTATTTGCATATATATTATTAATTTGGCTTTTATACGAAGCAACGGACATGTGGTGAATTTTGATCAGTTATGGTAATCTGACTTGATGAGCTACAATTACAAGAGAGCTCTAATTACAAGAGAGCTTATTATTTCTGTGTATGGTTAATAGTTTGTAATTCAACGTGTTTATACACTTGAACTGTATTACAGAATATAGTCTGCTTTTCATGCAACACATTGAGAATGATTTACCTTGCTGGTCTTTCTGGACCTGGGTTTGCTGGCACGGACAACTTTGGCAGGACTCTGGGGATCTGTGGACGAAAACAAACGACAATGTTTGATTCAGTTCATTACCGAGAGAGAGAGAGAGACAAGATGCCTATTGCATGGAATAAGCAGTTAAAAATATGACTCTTGACACTTTGAGAAAATTTACATATCAAAGCCAGATCTTTATGTGTTCATCTTCACCTGTTAATAAACCTTCTTCCAAATAACCAATCTAAAAAAAACGCGTTCTCCAAATGTTCTTCGGCAGCGTTCTTCAAAGACACAAAATCCCAGAAAACGCAGCCTTGTTATCACAAAACACCTCCATTGAACAAAAGCTTATATAGCTTTAGTTAATATATACCTCTCAGTGTAACCATAAATTCTGCGTATCATACATGTGACTCATGAATTAAGACCGAGGTGTCTTCTGAAATAGTCCTGTCCGATGTTCCAAAAACAGCATATGATGATCTTCAAAAATAAGTGCGATCCACGGGCTAAACCGCACTCACTACATATATATGCGAGCCAATAATGGGATTATTTCCAATAATCCGAGTAAGGACTTTATCACAGTCCTTACATGTTTACATGATATGAGAGGAACTCTTCACTACAAATTACATGAATGTCTTACAAGTCTTGTGCATTGTAGTTGTGTTTTATATACAAATAATAAATAACACATAAATAAAACGAAATAACATTATACAGTACATATGCGTTGAATGCAAAACACTGGTGTATTTTGTGTTTATTTGGGGAAATGGCTGCAAAACTCAGAAACCTTACTAAACGCTGTTATTATAGCACATTCACGCTTGTTTCTGTGTGAATGTAAAGAACAGCGACTGTTGACAGTGAGTTTTATGGACGGTTAAACTTCAGATAGTCATGACTTTGCTTCCCCACACTCATTGTGCATCAGTCATTGAAACCCAATTCTCCACAAATTTTAAAGGGTCATATCGAAACATATCATTACTTTTTTGATTGGGAATAAATTGACTGATCGGGTCAGTGAGCAGTTCATGTTTTAGCATTTAGTTTACATTAAACTTTGCTTTGTGACTTGTCTGACAGCGCACAGCCAAACCACAACCACACTTCTGATGTAAAGTCCCTTTTTGACACTGACTGCTTGTCTGCATCTGCCATGACGCTTTCTTTGTGATCTGTTTCCAAACGGTTCACGTTTAGAAATGCCCAAGGCATACAGGTGATACATTTCCGCCAATCGGCACAGCCATCAAGCAGAAACTCATTGAGCTTGATATAAAATTGTCAGATCACAAACCCTACTCTTAAATGAGACTGGACCTTCCTATCTGGAACTTGTTATAATAATGTACCAACAATGCCTCTCGACAATCTTTCTGACCAAGTGCCGCGTGCCACGTTTAGATAGATTGTAAAGACACATGCCGGCACCTGCACACCAAGGTCACGAATCCACACGCGTAAAACATTAACTTCCTTCAAAAGAGCAAGAAACAACATTTCTAAAGGGGCAATGAAAGTAGATTCGACCGTGGTATTCCAATGCCCTCCAACACGATGACAAAGTCACTGGGTAACAACTGACCCTGCATCAGACCCGGTTCTGCTATAATCCCAGGAGCGAACAGGGTTTAAAAACACTGGAATGATTGCTAAACTTGCCATTGTCTTGCATTAGATCAGGATCTATGAAAGACATGAAGCTACATGCTAAAGAAGGTTACACCAAATGACAAAACAGCGTGTTTGCTTTTCAAAAAAAGTAATGCACTTCTATCCCTTCGTTGCAACAGTCTCGACAATTGCACCTTTTAAATTCCTTGTGGTGACAGATAAACAACTTAACAACAGTCTAATGTAGCCATTTCACTCCCGATCCCATAGAACCAACAGTTCCTTCAATGCTTTGCCTTAAGGGTGAAACAAAGGTGCCGTCATATTGTTTTAACCGCTTACAAAACCGGTTTACATTTTCTGGCTTTTTTGTCAGAAAAAAAGGACCCGTCAGGATTAAACAGGCAATAAAGAGGGACGCCCATTACTGGGAGTGTCCTGGGTCCTTTATCATTGCTGAAAGGATGGCCTGTATGATAAGGTGCTGGGCGCTTGCTGACAGTGTGGGGTGTGACCGAACACACAAACTCACTGATACCGTCCTGCCACAACCTTTCTTTAACTTATTGCCGCCTGAGGCTGAAGAACCTTATCCAATGTAAATGATCATTTAAATCACATTACATATAAAGCCAAATTTATGAAGCAAAGCCGGTCTGGTCTCTTTTTAAATAGTAGGCACTGTACCGCAGGAAGGTATCAATGCGGACCAAACACAATACGGCATACAACAATAATGCCGTCACAACCCCATGGTTCTGGGCTACTGTCTATTCCCAAAGTCAGCTAACAGGTCATGTGTACACATGCAAGGATCAATGCTTAAATACACCATCTACATCTGACAATACATTTCTTTATATTTAGCCATTTTTAAATCAGTAGAACTGTTGCGTCTAAAGATATTTTGAAGCGGGTTGATAACCAAACAGCTGTGCCACTCATTCTGTATGTAGGGCTGTGCAATATATTGATATATAAATTATGTATAGTGGTATGTATATAAGTAGTTAGATGAAGAGATGTCAAACATTTTGTGTGTCCGACAGCACTCCGGTCCGGCCGTCTGCAACATTTTTTGTATGAATGCAGAAATTAAGCAAGCAAGCCATGTTAATAAAGCAAAAACTTTTACAAGTTGTGGTAATGCTTTGTTTTCCTACCATAAAGAAACATAAGTTTACTTTATTTTATACATTACTTTCCACATAATTAATAAGCTCACTTATTCCAAACCACTTTGGAATTTTTTGATACATATCGCACATCCCGACTTTGATCCCCAAAGGATCAACCTGAGAGCCTCGTTCGTATCGCCGTCCCATTTGCAAACACTCAGCATCATGACATCTAACCCACTTCACAGAAAGCACAAAGACGTGGCTTAACAATGTCAGTGAGATCCACAGCACTGTTCATTCAGCAATAGGGGATCTAAAACAACAATGTGCACAATGCATATGGGACCAAATCTGACAACAGCCTGCGCTGGCTTGCAGGTCTCAAACCACGATGTTTAAATACGAGGCGCTGTTCGAAACCAGAATCAAACAGTTTGTGAACACGCAGAAATGCTATTACACAACATAGATTGTCTCAAGATCAGAAAACAGTGTCTACTTGACAACATGCCCATCACCCAAACTAGATACAAAGAACAAAAGTACAAGCAGTGTAATTGGGTATCAGGTTCCAAACAGACCCACCCTTTTAACCAAACTAGTATCGTCTCCTTCACTACACAGAAGTGTTTGCAGAAACATCGGATCAAACGCTTATATAAGGGATACGGAAATATAGGCCGATAAAGATAAGCCAGAACTCTTTTATATTTGGAGGCTGATGTGTTTTTTTCTCCAAACATAAGACGTATATATGTATACATTATGTATACATATGTACAGAACAACAATTGATTCGAATAGGGGCATTGACAGTATCAATTTAGTTTGGGACGGGCGATGTATCGGCAGCCTTATCAATATAGGCCGATATTTTTTCTAAGCATGAAAAAAAACAGCAAACGCATACAGCAAAGAACTAATTTTATTTTAAAACTTAAAGTTGGAACTGATCTCTGAACTATAGTAACTATACATTTCTATGGCCAACTTTGTTTTTGAAAAAAATCTATTGCTTGATAAAAAAAATAACAAAATTAAGCCACGACTAAATCCCTAGTGGCCAGGAGAACGCATGAGAAGTGGGTTTGCCAGCAGAAACAAAACCTAACTTATCGGCCTCAAGATATCGCCATAATTTTATAATCGGATGGATAACAATAATACTAAAAAAAGCATTCATTGGCCGATATCGATAAGCCTGCCGATACATCGCCCGTCCCAAACTAAACTGATACTGTCAATGCCCCTATTCGAAACAATTGTTGTTGTGTACATACGTACACATAATGTATACATATATACGTCTTATGTTTGGAAAAAACAACACAGTGTCAGTTGGGCACGCTCCTGAAAGTGTCATCGCCTAAAGAAATGCATCTGAGGTCCTTATCCCCACAAGCATAGTATAATGCAGTTTTAGGGAGGGGTTAAAGTGCCTTATTGTTTATGAACGACTATAAGATGCCCCCTTTAAAAACAAGCAGTGGACATGTTTTGTCGATGCTTGTTTTCCCAATAAAAACACAGATAGAAAGGAGGCCTCACATCAGCTCCTGCGGGACTTGCAGTGCTCAGCACTACACGTGCTCCCCTGCAACACGATCAGAGAGGGTCAGGAGGGGCGCCAAATGTGCCCACATCAGCAAGTCTGTCCAAATACACCCGAACGCAGGCACACATGGCTCTGTGTGCAGAATGATGCGGGAACGGGCGTTTTGACGGGCGTTTGTTCCCCACCACCATATTTGGTCACACCAGTTGTGACAAACAGGAGCTCGAGGCTTCCTGAAATCAACAAGGCGGTTTCTTTTCAAACAGCTGCGTAAACTTAGCCCGCTGAAACCACATTTAAATGAAACATGTCGACACTCTTGATAAAACATCGGTTTTGTGTGTCGTCCGACTTGAACTTGGCGTTTTATATCGAGGTTTATTGAAAAGTATGGAGGGTTAAAAATCAAAACCAGAGTTTGGAGGCTTCATCAAGCATCCCGTGGTGGATTTTTAAGATTCAAATCTAGGGTTGAAGAGTAAACATGTCAGAAATGTAAAAGTGACGATTTTTTTATCGCTGTAGATTGGTGTTAAAAAATAAATACATGCTTAATATCATGGGAAAATATAATATGTGGTTTGACGGACACATAGATACACATTTTAATGTGAACAATATTATTCGCCTGGTAAATTTCTATATCCACAAATAAACAGCGAATGACGGCCTAGATTTTTGGGTTCCCATAAGAATTATTCTACACAAGTGGAATGGAATTAGAATTAAATTAAAAGTTTATATAATGTGACAAAAGGGAAAATTTCATATTCTATATTCGTGGAATTTCTTTCTATAGTATGATTCAACAGCTTATTTACTATTGCATTTTTTTTTTGTACAATTAACAACTGATTCTTTAAATAGTATGAAGCACTGTTGAGCATAAATAAAATAATAATAAAAATAAAAACTCCACAGTGCTAGCCCAATGCTAACGCTAACAGGCCACGCCCCCGCCCCCCCGATTGGCTCGTTCCCCCGTACGAAAAAACACCCAGCATGTGCACGAAGTTCCCAAATGATTTCTAAAAATCGCAACGCGCACCGCGATCACGTGTTTTAACGCATGGATCCAACAAGCACCCTATAAAAGTGACTCGATCCATCCCGCGTGAAGAAACGTGCACGGGAAAGTGTTTAATGAGCATTTATTTAATGAACTCGCACACGTGGGTTACCTGTTTGCAGGGTGGCATTGTTGGCAGGGCTCTTTTTCATCCACGGGTTAACTTTGGGCGGAGGGGCTTCGATCACTTTCTTTTGGCCAGTTTCTGTCTCTTTATGACCCGATGCGTTCGGTTCGGTCGTGTTCAGTCCATCCGGGTTACGTTCCATTGCTCCCTGTTTTGGCTCGAGGTTAGGAGGCTCCCGTCGCCCCTCCTCGTGGCTCTCTCGGTTGGGTTTCTCGGATCGATCCGAGTCCGACTTGTTCCGATCGCCCAAGCAACCGACTGTCAGTTCGGAGTTACTCGCCACTTCGGCGGACATGATTCAAACGGCCACACTTTTGTTTCCCAATCCCTAAAAACGTGCTCGATCAAAGCCCGAGAGCTGCATCCGTGTTTTTAAGCGTCAAAATGCCCGATCTCTTAAAGAAGACATGGCGTTAGATCGGACACGCTTTGAGAGTGATTTCCAGCACGACTTGGCAACCCAAATAAAAGGAAATACTACCGACGGCCGCGACTCATTGGATGAGAGTGTGCAGCGCCTCTCTGTCGCCCCCGCTGGTCGCACGGCGGTACTGCAGCAGCTCTACACGTGGTTGATCCGAGCCAGTGTGACGTGGCCTTTCCCCTAGTCGACACAGTCACAAAAGCACCACATCATGCATGGGGGGAGCTTGTGTAACCCTGGAGTCTGATGTTAAGCATAACTCGTGTGTGTTGTAGTACTTTTTGTGTCTTTGTAGGGTTTTTTTTTGTTGTGTGTGTGGCATGGTGATGTCACTAGATGGTGCACTCACACATGTGAAGTTTGCCCTTCATGAGGGCAAGAGGACCTTGTTTTACTTTAGAATTGTGACATATGCTTGAATATTCTCTTACAGTTTTTTTTAATATACGATTTAAATGTTCATTTTGCTTTTATCTAAAGCAGTTTACAGTTTTATGCAGTTGTCAATCAATGCAGAGCAATCAGGGGTTGGATGTCATGCTCAAGGACACTTCAGTTATTGTATCTGACACTGGGATTCAAACCCACAACCTTCTGCTCACAAGTCCCCCTGTCTAACCACCAGAGCACGATGACTGACAATTAGGGAAGTCATGGCCTAGTGGATAGAGGTTTGACTCATGACCCTAGGGTTGTTGGTTTGAATCTTGGCAATATAATGACTTTGACCATTAAGCAAGTACTGAATTCCTCGCTTCTATCCGGGGCGTCGCAGAAGAATTATCTGTTCACTGATCCTGGTGTGTTCATGGTTGGTGTGTGTGTGCGTGCGTGTGTGTTTACTTTGTATGGGTAAAATGCAGAGCATGAATTCTGAGTATGGGTCACCATACTGGGCCGTATGTCGTCTCACTTCACTTATCAAATTGTCTGTATTACAACATGGTTTTTGATTAATTACTTCCTTTTTGTACTTTCAGAATTTGTATTGTTTTAGGTCAATAATGTTCATTTAAATTTTTTCAATAAGCTGACGCTTTTATCCAAAGTGACTTACAAGTGAGGCTCACAACAGGTAATAGGTACACTCATTGGAACAGCTGTCAGTATGCATGAAACCATTCCCGTGATGGTTCACCCAGAAGTTAAATTTAGCCTTCTTGTCATTTCGATCATGTATAACTTTCATTTCTTCTGCAGACCACAGAAAAAGATATTTTGAAGAATGTCGGTCACTTGCACCTACTCAGTTGCTTCGGTTTTCTGGAAGCGAAAAAATGCCGTTGCTGTTCGGATACCAACTTTCTTTCAAATAACTTTTGTATTCTGTAGATAAAGTCATCGGTCGGTCGTGGTCTGCTTGTTAGAGAGTTAGACTTGTAAGCAGAAGGTTCCAGGTTTTAATCACAGTGTCAGCAGACCATAACCCCAATTTAACTTACCCCAATTGGTAACTGCATAATACTTGTAAGTCGCTTAAATTAAAAGCGTCTGCCAAAGAATAAATGTTAATAGGTTTGAAATGAGAAAACAGGCAGAAAAGGATGACACATTTTTATTTTTGTGTGAACTATCACTGGTTAAAAGATCAGAAAGAGTCTTATCAAAACCTGATTTTAGTTGTAAATCAATGAATAGAGAAAGCCATTAACTAATAAACATGGCAAACCTACTGTATGTTATATGATCAATTAAATGATGTACATATTAAATGACATAGTAAGAAAGCTGCTTATGAACAAAAAGGTCCAGAGAGCTTGATTGGAGCTTGCAGATGCCTTCAAATTGCGTTGTCTTTGCGGCCTTGTGTATATGTAAGGGTGATCCTGGAGAAAGTTCATAAGATATGTTTTTCTGCATGACATTAAAATAAAACAGCAAATGTGGAAGGCGTATATAATCTTACTTGGGATGGGCAGATGAGTTTAACTGGATTTGAAAAGCTATCAATCATCGTCTTCTGTCCCTCAGGTTCAAACTTAGGACAAAGAAAACAAAGAAATGTATAAGCTTTGAGACAAATCGCAAGAGTCTTGGCTAAAGATTAGTGAGGTCAGACAAAGAAAGCAACATTTCTATGCTAAAAATACACTTCTAGATTTTTTTGTGGCTACAAATACTGGTGTCAGCTGGGGGTTTCCGTTTGTGGTAAACTGGCTTAAGTTTTGTTTGTTCTGTATGGGAATGGTCAGGATTTAGGCAGGAACTGTGGTTGGGCAGGAACTAACCATGTTGTTCCATAATCCTTTTGCCAGCTCTTCATGACCTTTAATAGTGAAGTGAAAACAATCGACTGTGAAGAAACTTGTGTCGATTTGGCCATCCTGAAAATGTAAAAAAAAATGCTTTTTGGTCCTACATCAAATTGCATTACACTGCTACAAAGTCACACAGTCAAATCCAGTTACGTTCAATATTACTAGATTTTATGTACTCCTGCAAGAAGCAAAATACAAACAAAACTCACAGGTAGTCTAGGTGGCTTGGCATGGGTCAGGTAGGGCTGAAGAACCACTGCAAAGTCATCTTTAAAGAAATGATCTGAAACTAACAGTTCCTCAAGACGCCTCTGAGACACATTACACCATACACAAAGATTACAGTCCTGTCACCATAGCACACATCTCAACACTAAGATGTTTTAGTAAAACATTAATAGTTCAGAACATTGGCTTTTCATGTGGACTGTGCCATCCAATGTTTACCTGAAATTCCAAGTTCAACTCCACAACCTCTTGCAGCTCTGCAGAGTTCTCATCCGGCTGTGTCAGACACGAGCAAAAAAATCTGCAAGGAAAAGGAAAAAAGCTGAACTCTAAATCTGGATCAAGACTCAAAGATTATCCCATGTGAGGTTGTGAATGTGCAGGTCAAATCCAGGACAACATCAGGAAAAAAGGGAAATAATGCCTTCTGCTGGCCAAACACATTCTGCTGATGGAGGAATATTACACAAAAAGTGTTTCTGCCACAGAATGCAATGTGTATTTAAATTTTGGGTGGAAAATCCTTGCCTCCCTTTAATTTTATTATCAAACTTTTTCACAACTAAGTGTAAAAATAGTTTGGAAATGAAATGATGATCATAAGGCAATGGTAGGGGACAAGTATATGTGACTTTTAATGTGAAAACCAAGCTCAGATCATAAAATCTAATTGTGTGGAATGCATGCATTAAATTTTAATTTTACCTATTTAAATTCCTATGAGTTCAACATTTGACATGGTCTGGCTTAGTTAATTTCAAGGATATCAGTGTTATAGTCTCACAGAATGGTCCTTACATAGTGTAGAATGATTATAAAAATTTAAATCAGAAAAAATTACTTTATCTGGATCTTCACACTTATAAAGCAACAAATATATGATACATATACACATACTTATTTAGCATGCAGCCAATGTTGGGCATGGAAACCTCTCGAAGCGGTTTCATGGGAAGAATTTGAACAACATTCACAATTAATCGAGGAACCTGAAAAAGAGTTGAGTATGTATGATATTGTTTATGCTTACAGCAATAATATATATGATACCAATGTGGAACTGTAAATAAAAAATAATCAGACCTCTCGCATCATTGTTTCCAGATTCTCTTTCATATAGTTGATGAAATTGTCTACCGAAAAAAGTGTCTATAACAAATTATATTACTTAGTTACATACGAATTATTTCAAACACACAATTCAACAGATCAGTAGACTACAAGACTGACTAACTTTGTCTTTACAGTAATCACAAATGTCATTCATTCCAATCAAAACCGTCACAAGTTTCCAGTCGTCTTCGAAATTTAGGCCCTGTAGAAAAAACACGCCACATTTACATTAAACAGTGCTAAAATGTTTCATGTGTTTTTTGAATGTAACACAAAGAGAATGGTTTATCTTACAGGGTATGTCTTTAACGTGTCTATCATGTGCCTGGTCTGCTCTGACAAGTTTCTGCCAATATAAAAATAGATTTAACTGGGCATTCAGATGACCAGCAGATGTTCTCCACAAGATTTTATTCCACTACATATTATCATATTAACAAACACCACTGTACATTGTTTTTTTTATTTGATTTTTTTTATATGTATTCTGCTCACAGCGTATTGTGTCCGGTGACTGCAAAATTAAAGCGGGTCTTTTCAATTGTTGTTGGGTGGCCATGCAATGTTGCCACAGGCGATGGCCCAAGAACATTGGGGTTGAAAAGTTTCACGATGTCTGGGAGGAAAGAGGAGGTTTTGCACACATAATAATAAGTAATTAGTATTAAAAATCTTTTTTTCAAATAAATGTGTCGTTTAAAAAAGTTCATATCCTACTTGCAAGAGTAATGACATCTTGATATGTTCCATATCCTCCAATACTGCCAACCACACACAGAAAAAAAGGGACAGGTCAAACACACTGTTATATCATGATGATATTGTTCTTTAGTCTGATCAATCATGTAGCAATAATCAAATAACCATTTAAGTTAATCAGTAATAATGATAAGATCTCCCAGACGTTTATAGTGATAAAACAGGTATAGTGATGACATTAACATTGTATTTGTATATATGTGGTACCTCCATGAAACTTGACGAAACTCAACTGGGATTTCGAAAACCGTAGAACCATTGGCACCTATGGCAGTCTGACAACATGAAGAATAAAAAATATCTCATACCACATCATAGAAAAATGACAAAATTTGTGTTAAAAAATGGCAGAAATGATCTGAGGGAAATGTCATATAATTGTCATGTGTTTTTTATTTCTTTTAAAACTCACTGTCAGTGAATCTCCTAAAGCTGCAATGACCTTAATGTCTGCGGCTTTCACCCTCTCCACTGCAAAGCACATCAAAGGTTATACCTTTAAACAACACTAACACCCAGTTCTATATCCTTAATTCTGTTGGATTATAAATTCAATGTATTTTATAGTGCAACGTTTTGTTAACAATTTTCTTACTTTCTGTTCAAACATCAACATCAAAATCCCTGGCATACTGAAATATTTTTTTTCTTAGAAGTTCAAGTGCTGTGTATGAAAAATGCCATCTTACCTGAGGTGGGCACTGTGGGTGAGGGAGTCATGTCAGGGCAGTGAAAGGGTTCATGCTGGAAACCTAATGGCCGTGTTTTTTCTGGATGCTCCTGAGAGGGATGAACCACAGATGAACTGAAAACTTCAGCAAATAAAGTCCAATAGATTTATATGAAGTTTTTATCTTAAGTTGAGTGTAAAGATTAATGTTTTGTTTTTTAAATATTATTAACGTTGTAGTGAATGAAGAAGATCTGAATCCTGAAAATGGATTTGAGATTCTCAAAACAGTCAGACCAGAGTTGTGTTCAGTAAAAGCATCAGACCTTGTGAAGCTCTTCTTGGTTGTGATACTTCAAAGATTCATGAAATTTATTCCACCAATTTCCTTAAAATGACACAGCATTGGTCATAAAAACTCAAACAAGAATAGGCAAATGTATTTATAAATGTATTAAAATTATAATAATTTGATTTGAAAATATAAAAAATGTGTAAATGTGAGAAATAATTTTTTTAGGTACATACCTTGAACACTGCAAACCAAAACAATTGTAATAGTGGCAAAATTGAGAAACTTCATATTTTACGTCTCAAATCCAAAGCTGAAATAATAACTTGGCTTCAGCTGAAGAGGTGATTTGCATTTAATTCTCTGCTTTAGCAGAGCAATATATATGTAATAACACTCCAATCTTGGCTGTCAAAGTCCTCCTTTTATTCTTTTATGACCTGTTTGCTGATATGCAATAAATTCATAATACAAATAAGTTTATAAAACAAACAAATACATACATAAGTAAATAAAGGCTAACTGGGACCAGTATGATTGTATTGTTGTATGCAAGTGTTGTACTAATTGCTTTTATTTACCCTAATCTGTAAATCACTTTGGATAAAAGAAGCTGCTAAATCATTAAATGTAAGTTTGACATCACTGTGTTCATCGTGCTATTTAACATTTGAACGTCAGCACATTGAATCAGGTCTTCAATGCTTTTTAGAAGAGAAGTCCATGTTTAGGTACAGCTTGATGCCATGGTGATGTGATAATAACTATTTATAAACAACCAATAAGAGAATTCATAATACAATAATAAAAAGTCCCTCAAATAGCAAAACTTAATTCAGGAGTTTACAAATAAAAAAAGTCTATCGTGTGACAGCAGATAAATTGAAAATATTTGCTGTCTCACAACAGACATGTTTACTGTTTATTTCAATAATTTATATTTTACCTGGACTACACAAGTTTTTTGTGTTGGTATTGTGTGCTCTATGACATAACTGATCATATATCATTAAACAGAATGCTTACATCTAGGGATAAAATCTGTGATCTGCAGGTTCTTCTGAAGCAGACGGCAAGACGATGGAAGTGCATGTATCAATACAAGAGGAATGAGGTTGTAAGAAGCAATTTGAAGCGTACTGTATACATGTTTAAGATCTTTATAGGAAAATTCAGACTGAAGAACATTTAATAGGGTGTATGAACACACAGGGCCTTTAGTGTTCTGATTATGTCATAGGGCCAGAATGCTTCGATCTCAACTCAAACAGAAATTCACTGAGCAGACACACCAAACACTAAACAAGGTGAGACAAAATATGTGACATTTTGCCTAAGTTATAATTGTAATTTAAAACTATTTCGGTGGTTGCTTTAAGTTTTTTTGTTTTACTCTTTAATCACGCTTAAATTTAACAAGCGCCACATTTATCAATTTATTATGTACTATTTTCCATGTTCAGACCTATTGTAAGAAACATAAACAGTAGGTTATTATATTTCAGATATATAAATATATGTATAAATATATATTCCTGTAACACCTTACAACGCGATTGTACTTCTTAACTTTATAAAAGGAATAAGCAAACGAGATTATAAAAAACATCTTTAGGGATAGAGGGAACGATGATTTAAAAAGGACAATTAATTAATTTCATGTTTCATTGATTCATTTCTAATTAATCAATTCATGTCCCCCCTGTTGACAGGTATAAAAAGGGATTGAGAGGATCATCATCACAGTTTGTGCTGAGAAACCTGGGAAGCCTCTTCCTGTCCTGACGCTGTAGCCTGGCAGCGTGGCATGGGAGGACACAACATCTCGTTACCTCCTTAAGGGAACCCAGGTTACCATACGTAACCGGAGACGTTACCTTTAACTTTCCGCCAGTCACAACCTTCCAGTAAGGAGCGGTAAGGTGTCGTCAGAGCTTTACATAGAAGTTGATAGACTTATACCAACGGTGCCCTGAAAGGTTGGCCTTAATCCTAACTATAATCTTAGGAGCTGTCCGTCACCATAGGACTACTGGGGAACGTCATCCCTCTACTTGAGGGTCGGCGTTACGGAAACATCATCCCATATGTAGAGTGTTCTATGTGGAGATTACCTTATTATTTTCGCCTGTATTTGAGCTGGTAAGCTTTTGTAATCATGTCCACCATCCAGTGGGGACTGCTCTGTTTAGTGATAGCTCTCTTCTTCTGCTGACCTCCATAGTGGACAGTAGCTGCTCAGAACTTCTAAAGCTCTGCGTGCGGTCCATGTGGAGGCCCAAGGCGCACGGGACACAACCCAGGGAGGAGTGCCTGCAGGTCATCACCTGGTCCCTGAAGGGAGTGATGGGAACCTATGGCCCGTAGCCGGGCCAGGGTCTCAGGAGAACGTGAGAATTAGACGGCCCAGATAAGACGCCACTTCAAGGTGTTTAGTCATCGAGTGGTTGGAGCTCTGGCTTGAGCAAGGGTCTTTGTCATGTTAAATTGGCTCTCTATAGCCCCTCGCATTGAGTTTAATGTGCTCATGGCCTTCAAGACCACCACAAGCTCAGCATCCCCATTCTTCACTCAGTGATACATATGTATGTGCCTTGGAGATCCCTTTACTCGGCTAATGAGCCAAATCAGGTGGTGTGGTCCCAAAATGATGAGAAATCGCTCTCACGCTCCTTCTCCGTCTGTTATATTTATTCATTTGGCGTACGCTTTTACAACACATCTGGCAGACTTCGTTTCCATATTTAAAAACTCCTTAAAACTCATCTTTTCCATTAAAACTTGACCAACTAAAAACCTCTTTCCTCACATTCTTACTCTTCATATACAAGAGTATATGTGTTTTATCTTACTAGGAATTGTATTCATTCACAGATATATGCTTTGTTCCCTCTTGTATTGAATGCTGAACCTCACTTGTAAGTCGCTTTGGATAAAAGCTTCATCTAAATTACATTATGTAAATATGTGATGATGACCTGTATTACTTTATCAGAGTTCATGATAACGATAAAATTATTACACAATATAGAAGATAAGATTGAAAGTCAAAGTACCAGCTTATATACATTGCAGTATCAATTAGGTAAGTAATACATTCGTATTCTGTTACTAATATATATATAATAAATATACAGTAAGAAATATGGTATATAAACATCCTTTTTAACATTATCTAGCATGAGAAGATTTGAACAGATTAAAGCTTCTTATCTCATTATCACTCTGATTAAAGAGAAGAAAAACAGCATAGTAATTAAACAACTGTATTTATTGTATCCCAAAGTGTGGAAAATTCAATCAATCAACCATAAAAAATAAATAAATCCTTTTTTCTTTTATCTCGTGGAAAGAGTTTTTAGTAAGTTTTATAGTAGAAGAAGCAATGATTAAAATGCTGCAGTGCATTATGGGAAGGTATCTGATGGTTAGTCCTCCAGCAAGATATCCATTTCCTCCATGGGCAGTCTCAGGCGCAACTCCTTTTCGGTCATTAGGTCTAAAAACTCTTGCACACGTTCTGGAAACAGCTGCACTGCGTCCATGTACAAACCCTGTGGGCACACACAGACACAAGCATCTCTTATCACTGTCCACTATTTTTTTTCTATTATTTAAAAAAAGTACTTGAGTAAGTAAGTGAGTGACATTCAGTCAAGTATGGTGATACTCAGAATTTGAAACAGGGCAAAACAAGGTTTTCTACAAGAAAAGTGACTCTACCTTCGCCCATGGCACTTCTTGAAGAGCTTTGTAGAAGATTCCACTGCCCCTCTCAGCATTCCCATCACTGACCTTTAAAGAAAACATTCAGGACGTGAGCTCACAGCTATGTTCCATTCCTGAGCAT
This sequence comes from Triplophysa yarkandensis, assembly GCA_033220385.1. Taxonomy (NCBI): domain Eukaryota; kingdom Metazoa; phylum Chordata; class Actinopteri; order Cypriniformes; family Nemacheilidae; genus Triplophysa; species Triplophysa yarkandensis. The sequence goes on along the minus strand of CM065663.1, from coordinate 9,208,383 downwards.
TCATAAACATTATTTGGTAGTTTAAACTTTACCATGAAGCTCAAATACATTCTCCACAGAAGAGGACAATGAGATCCATGTTCTGCTGCCGTAGCAGCTTCAAAAAGACATCGTATACGGTTGCTAAGGCCATTCTCCGGCAAGACGGGGAGAGCATCACCAGGAACACCCGATCTCTGCACATTGTCCAGCAGCTTTTTGAGTCTCTGCTCTGCAGTGATGGCGAACAGATACGGCACAACACTTTGGGTTGCTTTAGCTACACTGTGGAAAAACCTTCGGCTGCGTCCTGCAGTGTGATAGCGGTTCTCTATTTGAAGGTAGAGATGCCACAAGGGGGCGCTGGAGGGAAGGAATGAAATAGCATCGGTGAGAGCCAGTCGGAGTCGGGAGAGAGGGAACACGTTGGTGCTGGTATGGTGGCGAAGCAGGGCAACATGTTGAACGGCAATAGACTCCAAATCTGCAAACAACTTTGATATCACTTGCAACTTTACATCACCTGGGGTCAGTCTTTGCCTGGCTTGACTATACACAGCGTCAGCTGCATCTATCCCCATTGTCAGGTACTGAAAAAGCCCAAAACACCCAACCAGGCTGGACCTTCGATTAATTTTACTGCTCACATTCAGCTCAGGTAAAGAGCTCAGAAGAGTCTGCTCATAAGTCTTCCTAGCCTTGAGTATAGCCACTGGGTTGATTTGGCCCAAATAAGGGGTATACTCAGCACCTTCTGCTAATTTTGTAAGAATGTAGACAGCTGGGGAGGAAGTGGGGATTGTCCCACCCATCCAAGCTTGCTCTACTTCTAACTGGGCATAAAGTAGGCAGAGGTTGCAGAGGGCGGAGTCATTAAGACCTCTGGACACACCCATTGCCAGAGCTGTGTCAAATACTTTGCGAGCCTCTTCCAGATTACCCAGAAGCCACTCCAAATGGGCGTACTCTCTCCATAATGCCAGACTGCCCCTGTTCTCGGGCTCCTTCAGCAGCCGCTTGGCAAGACGTTTACTACGCTTCCCCTGGGACTTCAGACGCTTTTTGTTTCCGCTGTGCAAACATCTCAGCACCTTGGATACAAATATATCAGAAAATTACACAATGACACAGGCTAGAAAATTATTCAAATAGATGGGTTAAGAGTGTCAAGAATTGTGTGTAAGAAATTAATCAAAAAATTTTAAGACAATACATTTAACATTAAATTTATAATTCACCCAAAAAGCTTTGTCAAGAATCACTTTCTCAAGTTGTTTCAAACCTGTATAAATTGTTTGGTTTAACAAAGAGAAGTTATTAGTTATTTGGACAAATGCTTGTAAACCAACAGTTCTTGGACCCTAGTGAGTACCATAGTATAAAAATGACAGCAAAAGCTCCCCAGAACTATTTGTTGTCCTACATTCTTGATAGTGTATATTTTTGTGCTAAACAGAACTAAAAACATACAAAGTAATTTAACCTACTAAAGTCGTCAATGGGGTCCAAGAACTGGTCGGTTATACAATATTTCTAAATATCTTTCTCCGTGTTCCTCAGACAGAGGTTTGGAACAATTCAAAGCTGAGAACATTACAGAATTTTTATTTTTGGATAAACCATCCGTTTTAGTGTTTTTCCAAGTATATAAATGCCCCTATTTGTCAAGATAATAGTCGCATAATCCTTTATATCCAATTTTTTTATAAAAAAATATAAAACTGAATTGAATCTAAAAAGGATATCATAATTATTTCGTATTTCCCCAAATAACACATGAAAAGTGTATATTTCCTAAAACAATTCTGTTTATTTAATTTTTCAATTTAACAATCTAGTTAATAATTTAGTTAGTTAAGATTTAAAAAAAAAAATTTTGTTTACCCCAACAAAATATTTTATTTGCAAATTAACTGCGCATATATATATGTATATATCCTTATCTATATCTTTATTTCTTTATCTACAAACCTTCAGTTTCTCATACTGCAGCCAACAGAGAGACACAGCAGCTCGGTCACGTGCAGAAACAAGAGGGAGCGTTTGCTCCAGAACGTTTCGCAGAAACTCCTCCCCTGCCTTACAAAGCCCCGCCTGCTTCCTGTTGTCGCTCAGAAATGTCATGTGGCCCACTGAAGAGATTCCAGTTGTCGGAAGGTCATAAGAGGTCAGAGGTCGATCAGTATCAGGGCCTTCCTGAAGTAAAGAGATATCGTCCAGCAGAACATTTAAGGCAATGGGTTCAGAGAACCTTGCAGATGTTGGCAGCCCTAAGAACTGCAGGAAGGACAGAATCAACAGTAGCTGCAGATCCGGCTTGTCCAAACGGATCAAAGACGGCCCAATATCATCGAACAAGACCTGCATGGAGACAGAACATCTTCCAGTTGAAAAGTGCACAATTTCTCTATCCTTTAAGCTTTAGCCATTATTAAAATAATCTTTAAAATAACAATGGATATACCATATTTAAATCCATGTCAGTTTTATTACTTTTAAATTTAAAACATCGCACCTGCCTGTCAGGGTCTTCACAGTCTTCTTCTGATTGGCCTTTGGCTTTATCTGGTCTCCACGGTAACCAGTGTCTTGCCTCACGGGATGCCTCCACATCTAGCCAGATCTTCCACTTAGGCCAGGTTTTGTCTTTGATCTCTATGTCCTCCTGTTCATCATCCTCTTCATCGTCTGCAAAATTTGCAGTCAAGTTAGCTTTTGGAACTCTTTGATGTTTCAACATGTTTCTGACAAATAAAATGTTTCAGCTGGACTACGTGTGAATCTGCATTTGAACCAGTTAGTGATACAACTGTTCCTGACTCGCTATACTTTAGTTACATTACACTGTATCATTTTTCTAATGCAGACATTTACAAATGTCTCTGTGTTTGGTTTAAGTACCTGGCTCAGGTGGATTAACCCATCCTCCTTTTTGCTGCTGAACCATCCATGCTTTCCACCCCCGAGCACCCCGCTCGCCAATCCTAGGCTCTCCACCGTCCCAAAATGGCTCAAAAAATTCCACCTAGAAGCGAAATACATAAAACATAAAGTACACATAAAGTATTTATTTGTTTTACTTTTTTACACATCTATCTTAATAGATCTTTAAAAAAAAATTGGAACACAACTGGAATTCGTAAATACAATATTACTGGCTTTCATTCATATTGTGTCCATAAAATGAGCAACAATTTTTGTTACCAACACTCTTCAAAATATCTTCTTTTGTGATTTGCTGAAAGAATTAAGTCATATAGATTTAAAAGGCCGACAGAGTCAGTAAATGATGACCATATTTCTGTTTTTGTCTTACTACTATCCCTTTTAAAAAAAAAGGTTGGATTTAAAAGACAGTGCATGTGAATGTATTCCTTTAACACAACCTCAAGAATAAGAAAATAGAGACAGTAGATAGATTGATGTTACAGGCTGCATTATAGTTTTTTATTAAAGGAAGCTATTTAAAAAGCTTGATATTTAGTATTTACGTTGTAAGTATGGTATAAGTGAAGGGTTACTTAAGTTTTACTGACAGCCGATGGGGATATCATATGAGAAACCAGTTGAATAACACTGTTTATCTGGTATGTGTTTTAAAGTGTGTGTATATTATACCTGTTGTCGGGTGGGCAGGTCTTTCACACTGTCCGGCTTAAAGAAAGTAAAGTCCAGTTGGGCTTGGAAGAGACACAAAGCTTTCTCTGTGTGACCTGCCTGCCGCAGAAAGTGACACTGCTGAAGAAAAATCTCTGCCGAACAAAAAAACACAAATTTTACTGGAATTGTGGTGAAAAATTCTGATCAATTAAATGGCACCATTTAATAACAGCCGTGCTGTAAGAAAAATGCTGATATATTGACATACTACACATTAAATGACCACAAGAGGGATGCACAGAGTCAGAAAAAGTATTCAGAGAATCATCATTTCTAAACATTTCAAGGACCTGCATGACTTTTCCTTCTATGAAAAACACAAATTAGCATAATGTTGACACAGCTCTTTTTCAAGAGAGAAAGCCTAGTTAACCTCAGACTGTCAAGCCTACCGAAAACAAAAGAAGGAATGTCTGAAGCTCTGTAATAAAAAATAGCATCAAATGGTTGGTCTTCTGAAACTTTTCTGAGACAAAAGAAAAAATGTGTTGGGCATAAAAGATTCTTTCATCGTTCATTTACACTGTTATATATTGTTTAACGCCTGACTTTTTCTTCATTGAAACACATTTTAAAGGAGGGGTATCACAGGCAGTTACTGCCAATCTCCTTACGAGTGCTTCTCCTGCAGTAGAAGTGCTGATTGTCATGCTCTTCCGATCTCTCTGATGGGTGCGTGGGCGGAATTTTACGGGTGAATGGCCAATAAATAATTTGTGATCTACTCACAGAAATAGGCTTAATCTAAAAGAATCTTTCCGAAGCCCTTGGCTGTATGGGGGAGTGTATTGAGCACAGAAATACAACCTCTAACTCGGATTTTAACAACTGGATCATGCTGAACATGACAACCCAACTTATTTAACAGTCTTTAGCACTTATAATGCACGAAAAGATATGATACCACACCTTTATGAAATGTCTCTATGGTTTTGGGCCCATAAAAGTATTGAGTAAATGTTGGAATAAATGTAGGGTTAAACTATTCATTTAAAACGCCATGGTCACTCCATGCTTTTAACCTTAAGACTTTTTGCGCTCCAAGAAATTCAACCTTTACTGTCATCATTGATACGATGTAATCTTTGAATAATTGCATTAATTGTATACGTAAGCATGGTTTAAGAAATGTGCCGTGTTGGTGTAAATTCTGCACCGAGGCTGTATCCTAAACCAGCGTCCCAAACAGAGGAGGGCCTCCCTCAAAATCCCACTGTTGATCCACACAAACACACACAAGGATTTTATCACCTATTCATTTTAGTAAATCCCTGCGTGGGTAAGCCAGGGACAGTGATGTTTGTATTTCGTCCTTGTCAAATTCAGTGTCTGGCCCTTTCTAAACAGATCCGCACAATACACCCTCCAAAGTAGCTGACAAACAACATGCCAATCCACTTCAAACCCACAACATCATCACCTTTATACTGTTGGCTGACAGAGAGAAAGAGAGAGAGGCTACAAAACGTACACATGCACAAATTGTAAACTAGCTTAACTGTACAAATATTTATGAATGTAATCAAAACATGTTTACAGTTTCAACTCAACTGCTTTCACAGCAACACAAAGGGAGGGAGAAAACAAAAATGACCAACTGCTGCAAAGCTGTAAAAACCTTGTAGCTCTTAAAAACCTCAAACGAAAATGAGCATTTCCTAGCCAAGAATTCTCATCAGACTTTCAAATGAGCTTTTAAGAATATGAACAAAGGTAGTCTGTCAACATTACTAAAGGAAACATTTTGTTCTTGGACATAAATTGTATACTGTCATACCTTTAATGTGAATTTTGAAACCACTGTGGTCTTTAGGAACATAAGATGCACATATGTTGTTACATTGAGACTACAAGAACCACAAGTGTACCCACATGCAACTATTACCTTTATATCAACTTCTCTGCAACATTACTTGTTTTTATTAAACTAACAATGGTTTCATGTTGAAAGTATGATTGTGTGGACCTGGATGAAGTGTAAAAGTGTCTTTACGTAATAGTAGTATTAGCATTAGTTTGCATTTCTAAACTATTATTTCAATGGATGACATTCTTTCTTCCATAAACACAAAATATATTTTGAATAAAGAACCTGAACAGCAGTGGTTCCCATTTAGATTCACAAAACCAATGTATGTGAATAAAGTAAGATGCCACATCCCAATATTCTTCAAAATATATTTTTGAGTGACAACAATGTGTGCAATCGAAAACACTAATTTAATTTTGGGGTAAACTATAATTTAAAATGTTTATAAAAAATATACAAATTTACCAAAAACATCCTCCTCTGTGCCTGGGAGTGCTGGGTGAGACACCATACTGCCGTCTTGCACTGCGCTAAGTGTACTCAGACACTTTCCAAACACGCTGTTGACCCTTGACACTGAGAAAGTGCTGAAATGGCTCTGTGTAAAGATGAGATACTTCTTCCATAGGGAGGCGCTGTTCGGGTGGACGAAGACAAGTTTCTTCCATTCCTTCAGCAGGACCGCAGGCTCCCACAATTCCTTGCACAGGCTGAGTTTCACCAGTTTTAAGTCTACATTCCCAGGGTTACTCTCTATTGCCTTATCCATGATGGACAACTTCTTTTCCAGCACGGCACGATGAGACATCTTCCTTGTGTCGCCATCACAATCCTTGGTTGCAGAGAAGGACCCTGAACCAAAAGCCAGCTCGTCCTTATCATAGAAAAGAGGAACAGAATGAAATTGTAAAAAAGAAACAGAAATTAAATAATAAACTATGACTTTTTCATTACAATATCACATCTAATACTTTTTCCGCAGTACCTGAAAGCTAACAAAGTCTAGCCACATCTGAATATCAGTAGGGTTCTCCCGCAGCTTCCTGTTAAACTCCTCCACCCGCGAAATTTCTCGTGGTCCTTGAGCATCAACATCCTGCTGATCTACCGTGACCTCCGGTTGACCCTTGCCCTCCAGCCACATAGAGGTGCCAGAATCATATATGCCCAGTGGATTTACCCATGATACAGATGTATGCGTGGAAGAGTCCTGCTCTTTTGTGCATTCTGGAAGAGGGATGTAAAGATCCGAGCTGGTTGAGGTGTTCTCTGACAACGAGGGCAAAACCAGCAGGCCGTCTGAACGGAGCAACATCCGCATCGAAGAAAGGAAATATCGTTCAGGTTTCCTATTTGCCCTATTCTTCTCAGGGCCACCATCAACCCAACTCAATGCCTGTGTCCTAAAGTCCAAACCAAGGCATGAGTTCCCCTTCCTCTTATACCTGAAAAGAATGTGAAAAATTTGGTTTTATTAAATTGTCTCTTCTATGCTTAAGTTAACACGTTTTGGCACTTTTAAAGGAAGTTCTTCACAGATCAAATTTAGGCCTGTTCAGAATTGAAAGCAGTGCAATCCAAAGATAGAGATAATGTAAAAGTAAAATCAAAAGTAAAGGATTTGTATCCTATTCCATGTTGCATTTGACCTTCTTAAAAAAGGGAACAGTGTCGCAGAACGATCTTTGCACAAGAACCGATCAGCTTTAAAGGAGTGTGTATGGGGGGATCTGAAAGAGGTAGATGTCTGCAGAGACAGCGAATCACAGAGTATTGATTGAGGTCTCTTTGGTTACAGATGGCAGCTCTGACACCGGATTAAAGTTTATAGAAGTTGGAGAACAGTCAGGCGTGAGATTTGTTGCCACTGAGCAGCTAATAAACCCTTCACAACAGCCTGCGGTCCCAGAACACTTGGAGTAAATAAGACCCAGAAACGATGCTTTAACTACAGAGATGCTTGCTATGAAAACTAGATTCACCTTTCTTTAGTAGAAAATACTTGCAACAGTAATAAAGCAACAGAATATTCAAAGTGAAGACCTATGTATTTATAAAATGCGCCATAAAAGACACTTCACAGTTTTTCTGACAGCCAATAAGAATCTTGATTCAGGACAGCTCTGATGGCATTGCTTTTCAAAATATTACTCAACTGGCATGAAACTAAGAATAAAATATGAACCTGAAGTTACATTTGACACTTTTCGTGACCATGTTTTAAAAGAGAATTTTGAATTAGAAAAAGGGTCTGTTGCATATTATTGTTATATGAGCACTTAAAAGGGGATGACTCGTCCAGATGCATATCACTGGCTCTATACATTGCATACTGACAATCCAAATGAAAACCAACAAATGCCATCAGAGGACCAAGTTCATGTTCTGTGGAGCAGTTTTTTCCGTTTAGGACTACTGTAGAAACATGGCAGTGAATTCCAAGAGAACCCACACTGTATGTAGATTTGTATAAATATAATATATCAAAGTTTTTATATAACTCTAAAGACAGTTAAGTACAATGTGTTGCGGGTACGAATCCCAGGGCCAGCAGACAATGCCCTGGAGCAAGGCACTTACAAGTAAGCCTTGTTTGCTCTGCAGTGATGAATGACTACTGCATAATACTTGTAATTCACTTTGGATAAAAGCTTCAAACAAATGAATAATTGTAATTGTAATTGTCAATAGATCCTTTGAAAAATTACACATTAGACCTTTAAAGATTCCAGTTGGACTATACAATGTCTCAAAAAAAAAAACGTATGCTTCATCTCTAATTTGAACAAGCCCTACAAGTTGAACTGCAAAAACCTGTAGTGAATATTTTGGTGGTAAGATGCAGAAGATTTCCTGCAGATTTCAAAGAGCATTTGCAAACAGTTCAAAGAGACTTATGACTAGAGTAAACACTGCAGCTATCTCGCTCACACACATACACAAAGTCGCAGTATTCCTCTGCATAATATAGCCTCTGGCACCTGCTGCTGAGACTGAATGACCTTCAGAGAACCAGAGAGAATGGAAATGGAGAGCATCTGTGTGTGAGAAAGTGAGTCAAGTAAAGTTACCTGGCTATATCTCCCCTATAGAGAGATTTGTATTCCCAGTTGGCACGGTCCGCTCTCCTGTCGATACAGAAGGGGGAATCAGTGGGGGACTGGAGGTCATCCAGCCACCTGAAAGCCCCGCTCACACGAACCTGAGCCTCCTGCCTACAGCCAAGATGATGAAAGACAAGGACATTAAAAACACACACACACACGCACAATTTTGAAATAGATTGTTATCATAAAAATGTACCAAATAATGAACAAAAAGTGGCCAATAAAAGTCCAGCATAGATGGCTAGAGAGCCCAATTAAACATTTTTATATATATTTATAAAATAAATATTTATATTAAAAAAAATAGACTTTTTACCTGTAGTGTGCCAGTCGTGTTACTTATCACAACACAAAATTGAAGATATGCATCAAGGGTAAATATTTTACTTTGCTGTTCATCTTATTGGTTATATGTAGTCATATAAATTCATATTTATGTACTTTTATAATGCTTTTTTTTTCTGTGAACAAGGCTGGATAAAATTAATAGAGTAATATAAATCTGTTTTGTATAGCATAGAAAAAAAGAAATTAGAAAATGATTTCTTCATAAAAGATGCTGATAGAGATTTATGAGAATGTGGGAGGCACTTTAAGACATAGACCAGCTATATATGTTATCTTAAGCACAAACATTTCATTATCTTCTTGTTTCAACAGGTCACTCGGATAGACTGTGTCTGATTCAGAGCCACTGGTCCCAGATTGATCTTTGCCCTTCTTCTCCTTCTTTCGTTTTTTCTTCTTGCCTTTCTTTCTCTTCTTCGATCGGCCATGGCTATCATCCCTCTCTAGGTTCTGCTGACTGTATAAACAAACAAAAAAACACTGCAGAATGCTTCACTGCCAAATAAACCTTTCACAATGATGTTAGAGATTTTGTTAATGCTTAGTAATCTAATAAAAGTGTTATTGCCTTCAGAGGATCAAATAACCTTGTGTATGATGGTTCCTCTGTCTCTGCTTGTACTTTCCCTGTGGCTCTCTGGTGGGTCTTCAAGGCATGTTCTGTGCTGAAGCTCTGATTGCTGAGCCATTCCAGATCAGGAGCTGAGAGGACAAACACAGTTTAAGATAAAAATATCAGTAAGTCAGGGCCATTCAAATGAACAAAAACCTAAAAGAGCATCTTATGGGAAATGGCCGCATAAACACAAGCAAGTGGGTTGATTCCCTCAAGTATTCCCTCAAGGACAGAGGGAGTATGATGCTGTTCCACTGTCAGTTTGGGACAGGGCCAGATGAATTGCTGACCTGGCCGATATTCAGCACAAATCCCATCGGCAGCAGAAGTCATCTGCATGCAAAAGCAGTTTGTTCTTTTCTACTGTACTGCTCGGTGTGAGAACGGTCCTTTTCCAATAATTTGATATCGATTCGTTTAGGATGCATGTCTTCATCGTGTGTACTAAAAGCTTAAGGAACGGAACTGTTCGAGCAGAACGTCTAACAGATTGCAGGGGTTGAACTGCAGCCAAAAAATCCAAACAAACGCAATGCACACAACATGTCTTGTGTTGTGTGTATATGTTGAAATGCTTAATCACAATGAAATGAACAAACACGGGGACTTATCCTTGATAGTTAAACCATCACTACTATTGCTCACGTTTGGGGTTGGTGATCTATACCCTATAAAGGTGGATGAGGACACTTCTGGACAGCCAAATCCATGTAGGAAAACTGTCCCACTTACATGAATTTACACTTTTGAATGTTTCAAAGATATACATCGACAACATTTAGATAATAATCAGGGGCATGACAGGTTAAAAACGGGAACGTTTATTTTAGAAAAAGAAACTTCAAGTCACTTTATTTACATTTGAAGGCTAAACTGTTAAGTTAATGATTACATTTTCCCCTGCTTTGTTTAAACAAGAACTCCTGCTAAATGAAAACATGTAAATCACAAAGTAAGACAAAGATGATACATACTGTTGAAGAACAATTGATAGACAACCAACAAACTAAACAAAATCATAAACATGAAGAATAAAAAAAAATAATCATTTGGAAAGTCTCTGTTTTAAAGGAGCACCTACCTCCAGAGGTCTTAACTGCTTGAATCTGAAATAAAACCTCAATGAAAGACATAAAACGTTACTTTTATAGATGCAGAATACAAACAAAAGTTTACCTTTAGCACCAGCAGAGTTATTAGCGTTTGATATCTCAGCAACTGAGGGAAACAGAGCCATGCTAGCACCTACGGATCAAAACAGACGCGCACTGATGACATCACCCGCCCGCGACTCGATTGCACATGACAGCATGGAGTTCAGAAACTGATGTTTAATGGAATTATCATTGCATCATATTGTTTATTACTACTGTATTTATTACTGTTATTTTAATTCAGTTGGTGGAAATAAAACATTAATAAATAAGTTTTCCAAAGATGTTGCAGTTGTATCTTATATGATAATTTTTATGATTTAAAAGGGTCTCGCTGTAAATCTATAAAAGAGAGATTTAATCATCACTGTCTCGTCTAACCGAAGGGCTTGTTGGCCCGTCGGCTCCGATGCTGCGTGATCCGGGACACACAGAGCGCAGTGGCTTGACGCATTGCAGGTCTAGCGTAACCAATCAGAGAGGCTGTTACACTCGCGAGCGGATTGCAGGTCTCAACTGGCCAATCAGAAAAGGCGAGACAGAATCTCACCAGTGTTAACAGACATAGTGGACTTGATGCAAGAAGTGATCTTCCTCTAGAAGAAACTAGTTCCTTTTGTGACAACTAGTTTACAAAGATGTTATTCTAAAATAACGTTTTTGAAATGTGAAATTCATACATTTATATATAGGCCTACTTAATATTTATATTTGTTTATAAAACTTTTTTTTTAATACTTAATTACTTATAATTTATTTTAAATAAATAAAATAAGAAAACACATCAGATCAAGTTGATCTGTCAAAGACAACATGTGTTACTATAGAATAAAATAAATAAACCTGCAAAATTTGAGACGAAAGACTACATTTGAGAAAGTTTATTTAAAGATTTTATTCTCAGACATTGCTTTAAAAATGTATTCTTCTTAGTTATTTGTGTAAACATCAACAGACTTTTTTTAATTTACTTTTTAATTCATTTTTATTGGTTCTTGATCCCTAATAATCGAGTATTTCAAAGCCGTTAACGTAAATAAAATAACATAAAAATATTTCATATATTTGCTAAAAAGTAAAATAATGAAGATAATTATTTGTAAGTCACTTAGGATAAAAGCGTCTGCTAAATGCATAAATGTAAATGTAAATGATAAAACATGCATAAATGTTTTCAAAACTATTTTGTTATACACAGTTTTCAGTATACACTTTTTTTTTAAATGTATGAAACATCATTATTTATTTTAATTCTTTAAATTAAATGTTTTAGTTTAAATGATTAGTTATTGATCACATCAGACACCTGTGTTTGAAGGCTCCAAGCTCCTGCAGGTAATATGATAAGCAGGTGGGCGGGGCTTACATCTGTAACACGCGGAAGTGAGTGCTGCGGCGGAGGACTACACCGATGTATATAGAACCGGATCACCTTTATCACCCAGCGAGGGATAGTAGTGCGGTGGAGAACAGAGCAGTGTAGCAGTCTAGTGTAGATTAACAAACCCAGTCCACTCTCCATCCTCAGATATGGTAAGTATGGGTTTTTATCACATAAATTTACATCAAGAACACATTAGTTACATTTTAATTGGATTAAAAAACAATTCCGTAAAAGACGTTTTTTTTAATGCATGTATGATTTCCACTGTATTTCAATGCATTCTGCAATTTATGGTTCTGTTTGATCATTATTTGGACTTTTGCAGTGTTATTGATGTCATAGTGCGGCAGGAAATGTGTGCGTTTTGTTATTGTGTGACGTGCCGAACAACGGCGGACAGATGATGTGTGCTCCTCCGCTGTTAAAAAAGGACATGAACATGTTGTGTTTTTGTTAAAGCAATGACTCAAACAAGCACTTTGGCTTTCTTGCATGAATCAGAGCACAAAAATGATTAAATGTTCCAGTCAAATGAAATGAATGAGCTGTCATTTGGATTTTGACAGTTTTTCCTATTTCTATTAAAAACATGCATTATTGAATGCTTATATGCATGTGTTGCCATGTTCTCCAATCCAGGGGTTTGTTTATTGGGCATAAAATTCAAGAAATCAAATCCGCCCGGATTATGACCCTTGGGCTTTTGTTTAGGGCGACACAGATGTGTTTCTGTCTTCATTTGAATGCATTGTTGTCTGTGTTTGAATAATCTCTATCATTTCTCTACAACAGCTTGCTTCGGGGATGCAGGACAGGGAAGCATAGGGAAAATAAGCAAACCTTTGTTTAAAAAGTGTTTGCTTATGAGAGCAAACATTGTTCTAGAAGCATGGAAAGAATGTCCAAACCGGAGTGAGTTCAGTAAAGCATGAGTCAATACGGATTGAATGAGTCCATACAAATGGTTCAGCTTTTCCACTGCACCCTGCCAGGTTCGGTTTAAGATCTTTTTTATTAGGGCGTTATTCTAGACACCGCTGGGTTTGGTCATGTTTATCTCTGTTTACATAATCAACAGTGAATGGTCTGTTGGTGAGGATGGTGAGGGTAGTTGCCGTGTGAGGTGTGAGTCCCATTGGTCTCCACCCTGGGGTTGCACCTTGTAAAATCTTCTTCCTCTTGCTCTGTTGAAGCTCTAGTTTTGACGTCCCACCCGTGCGGCCATGGGATTAAGCAAGCCCTGGTGAGCAAAATAACCTATGTACGTTTTTTTGTGATCCAGATACGGACTGCACTTCTTTATTCGGCTGCCTCTGGGGTTTATCATCTGAAGTTATAAGTGAAAGTTGAAACGTTTGGGTGTTTCAGAGAAGGTTTAGTTCACAAGCCACATTGACAACTCTGATTATTAGTTAAAATTCAGTCATCTTCTTCCTGTCTGTGGTGGTATATGTGTTCATTCATTTTCGGTGATCGACACTCAGTGAAGTATATGCTTTACGAACATAATCATGTTTCTGGCCACCTGATGGTTACGGACCTTGGGGGCTTCCCGTTAACATGGTGTGAAAGCGGCAATACCAACCTCATTATCGTACGCCGACCGCCCAAAGCACCATCTCAATCTCTCAGCTGCCGCTGCTTGGAGACTCCTAAATCAAGGCCAGATTCCAGGCAATGTTGCGCGGCCTTTTCACATCCAGGCCAAATTCCTGGCAATGGTGTGCTATGTGTGTGAAGCCTTTCTGGATGGCAAGTGGCCTGGGTGACTTCCAGTACTGGTGCAGGATGTCCTTCCATCAGCTTATTGGGAAGGAAATAATTTCCACACTTCAATGCAGATTAAACATTGTTATGTGTTTAATAGACTTGAGAGTACCACCCTCTGAATGCATGATGATTAGAAACATGTGCATGATTGGTTGAGAGCTCTTACCCTGACATTCGTACTGCTAAGATGAAAGAAACAAGTAAAGGGTTAATGATGTTCTCATATTTAGGTTACATTTCAAGAGAGAGCAGTGATGGAGAGAACGTGCAGTACACTAATTGCAGGTAGATTCCCACTGGAGAACCATGTGCCGTGATGCCTTGCACAACAGCACAGTCATTATAGGGTGGGAGGAGAGGTTTGCAACTCTCTAGGTCATGCTTTGTCTCTACCCGGATTATAACTTGCAACCTTTTGAGGTGGCAGTCCGGATCCTTTACACTCAGGAAAACAGTAGCCCAAGGGAGGTTAGGTAGAGAAAAATAAACACCATGATATGGTTCATGTGGGACAAGTGAAATAATGCATCTGCACTGGGAAACCTAAAACCACTGTTGCCAGTTCAAAAGATGCAATGCCACTCTTGTGATGGAAGACATGCATGGACAGCTGTAAACCGAGTTGACCACGGGATGGGTAAAGTGACCGTACTGTAATGCCTTCCTTTTGATTTAGCTATCGGTTGTCACGGTGTGTACCTGCTGACCTGCCTTCTAACCTAAGCATAGAGTCCTGGGATGTGTTTGTTAATGCCGATTTCAATAATCTTAAATAATGTAAATGAGCCCGTTTCATAGTGGTCTTACCACATGCTGGTGACAGCTTCGGATTGTGGCACCGTGTTGAAAACCACACATCAATCAATCAGTTCAGGCAACTCACAAATCGCCCAATTTCTTGGCACGCGATACTTTGCCCATCCCCGGTCATGCGGCCCGGGAGGTTTGGTACGGTAACACTGGCCTCAGGCATCAGGTAAGCCTGATCAACTAGACCTGCAGCTAAGCACAAGCGGCAACATCTGCTCACAAACAGATCAGAATGCCTCAGAAGAGACCTGTCATTTACCCCAATGACAACTCTGTATCGCTCTCCATGGTGTACGACCTTCTCGACCAGCAACAGTTCTTTTATAAAGAACTGATTGAGCTACAGGAAAGAAACTACAAATCGTTCCTGCAGATGCTGGTGGAATCCACCAACATCCGGATTGACAACGTGGTACGGGACGTTCAAGATTTGAAGAACTGCCTACACCATTGTCGTACCGATCTCAACGATGTCAGGCGGCAGGGTGCACAGAACGTTAAAAGGACTGACTGCCTGGCGGAAGGTCTGGTGATGGTGCGAGGGGCAGTTGATGGCCTTACCAACTTGAAAAGCCCCTCTGCGGAGATCAAACCCAGAAAAGTACCAGTGAAGATGGACAATAGGCACGAAATGAAGAAAAGTGATGGTTGGGACAATGAACCTAAGGCTAAGAGGCTGGTGGCTGACTTGACTGCGATTCAGCTGGATGGCATTAAGGTTGTGCATGTGAAAGTTTGAACACATGGTCTTGTTCTTGATTGTGCTGGACTTAAAAAATCTGTAGGTATCTTCCATGCAAATGTCTCAGACTTCTTCTGCTCGATTTTGTCTTGTATGAGGTCTGATGGTTGAATAATGTATTGTCCGAATGGAGTGATTTCAGTAGTGTCTGGTTGAATAATAGGAGGCAATGCTGAAGTGTAAAGATTAGACGTTTAAAGTACTTTCAAATCGAGGAGTGTTTTGTCATGTTGTTTTTCTCATATGTGCCATTAGGGATTACTCAGTTGCACAGTAAAGTGCTTGACACTGTACTGTAATGGTTGTTACAAGCTTACAACACATAATTAACCAGATGTTCTCTCTGTCCCCCCATTATATCTCTTCTTACCTACTCCTGTTTAGGCTGACCAACTTACAGAGGAGCAAATTGCTGGTAAGTCGAGTTCTCTTTCTGCGTTTTTTGTGTTAAGATGCGTTAGATGAACAAGAACTCCAGAATTTGTTCTGTCTTCTAATGTCCAAGTGGATCTCAAAATGTTTTATCTTGGGATCTTGGCTAATATTTTTCTCATTTGATTTCTTAGAATTTAAGGAGGCGTTTTCCTTGTTCGATAAGGATGGAGATGGTACCATCACCACCAAAGAGTTGGGCACGGTGATGAGATCACTCGGGCAGAACCCCACAGAGGCTGAATTGCAGGACATGATTAATGAAGTAGATGCTGACGGTGAGTTTGCATTTACACAGGTATGACAGCGCCTGTTGCGATATCATCCTGAGATTTTCCAAGAAAAGGTTAACAAGTGGGACTTTCAAATAATTCTTTCACAATATTTTGTAAAGGAAAATGTTTTTCAACAGATGTTGCGCAGAAACATAAAGATCCCTATTTGAGCTGAAATTACTGTGGTAGGAACAGGTTTTTAATTGCATTAAATGTATTTAATTTCACGCTTTTTTCGTAAAAACGAAATACGAAACTAAATTATAGCAAAGTAACACAAATTACATTAGTTCAATATTATAATATTGTTGAGCTACAGACTTTTTTTCACAGAATGGCGTTTATTGGTTGTGCAGACAGATCAAGATCTGCATCAACATATAAAGAGTTCATTTATCAAAGTTTTTTTTAATCAATTTTCATAAATCAATTTCTTTATTGTTATTTTTTTATTGTTTTCTTATTGTGTTAGTAAGCTGTATTTTTTTTTTACAGCTTGTTTTTTAGCAAAATACCTATAAAATTCAGATTCATTTTTACATATTGTTGAAAATGGTTCTATTGCCTCTACGTGTGACATCTAACCTAACAGTCGGAGACCCTGTCTCTTCTCGCCTGGCACATTTGCTTTTGGAAGCTGTCCTAACCCCATCGAGATTAAACCATCTCTCCCTGTGATTAAACAGTTATCTTGTTGTGTAATTAGCTCGAGTGCAAGCGAGCTAGCAGACAGCAGTAAATGTAAAAAGCCTGGGATTGTCTTATTACAGAGGTGATGTCATTATCGCATGATCCTATATGCTGTTGGGTTATTAGATGGGGGTGGCTCTCATAATAATGCACGTTGATATCACATGAGCACGTTGATATCACATGGCACCATTGGAACATTAATAGATTTAAAAGCAAAGCGCTTATGAATATCTGTAATATTATGATTGGAAAATGTGAAAAGAGTCGGTTTATAGGTCAGACAACAGTTAAGCCTATTGGTAATAAAGACCGCATTGAATCCTTTACGTAATCCACTTTGGCAGCAACACCCATAGAATGGAAAGTGTGTTTGTTTGTTTGTTTGTTTGTCGAAGGGCTCATGTAAGAGGTACATGGAACGTGAAGAAACACAAGTACGCACACAAGCACGTATAAACACCCACATTGTCAGATTACACAGGCAGTGTGAGCCCTCTGGGAATGTGATCATTTTCACATGTGCATACACACGGGTGGATGTCATATTGGTCCCGTCTAATGGAAAAATTCCACCTTAGCTCGATAAATCTCAAGGTAACTGAATCCAAACACAGGTGAACCTGAAAAGCCCGGAACAGTATTGTGTGCGTTTCTCTACAGAGAGCTTCAGTTTTTTCTGTTCCTAAAACACATCTTATTGGGTCTGTTTATTTTCTCTGTCTCTCAGGTAATGGAACCATTGACTTTCCTGAGTTTCTGACAATGATGGCCCGTAAAATGAAAGACACAGACAGCGAGGAGGAGATCCGTGAAGCTTTCCGAGTGTTTGACAAGGTCAGTGTTGGAAAAGGGAAGATTGTGTTTTTGTTTCCATGGAAACAGTGACGCGGCAGGAAGAAAACAAACCAATCCTTGGAAAAATAAATAACAAGGCCCCGGTCCGAATGAAGCTGCTGTTGTTTAAACAATGCATCAGTATTATAAATATGTGCATCATTTTGGAAAAATTCTTTGTTTTTACTAGAATGTCTACAAAGAACCTTTTGAGTGTCCATAACGCGTTTCCCATTGACTGCAAAAAATTCATTGCGTTTAATCTATAATGGCAAAACATGACTGATTTATGGATATCTCTGTTAGGACGGAAACGGCTACATCAGCGCAGCAGAGCTTCGCCATGTTATGACAAACTTGGGTGAGAAGCTGACGGATGAAGAGGTGGATGAGATGATCAGAGAAGCTGACATTGACGGCGACGGTCAGGTCAATTATGAAGGTACAACACAGCTGTGCGGTTGGATTACCTACAGTGAAACGGGTCACCTTTATCTGCAGATTAGGAATGACTTTGTGACTTTAATTAAAATAATGCAGTTTGGATTATGAAAGGTTATGTGCGTTTATCCGACCATCGGATAGACTTTGAATGAATGGTTTTCATCTTTTATATCACTTTTAATGTGCCATATCTGTTTCTTTCCACAGAATTTGTACAAATGATGACGGCAAAGTGAAGCTCCTCGGTTTTCTCGGACCTCTTTAGAAGACAAAAAATCAAGTCAAATATTTTACTTACCTCTTACGCAAAAATATTCATTTATTCATACTGTTTCTGTATAGAAAACTGAATGTTAAAAAATATAAAATGTCCATATATAGAAAAAAATAAAAATATATATATAAAAACAACCAAAAAAGTAAACAAACATAAATGACCTGCATGTACTGGTTAGTGGTCCTGTTCCCAAAGAACTGCTTAGACATCTTCAAAAAGATAATTTAATAATCCTGATATCAAACCTTTCAGAAACTAAAGTAAAAGCATCTGGTGAACTTCTTAACTGGTTCCATTTGCTAGTGGCGATGTTTGGGCTGGCCAATCGTCTTCTACTTCCTGTTTCTGTTCTACATGCATGCAGCTTGAGTCTGAAGCCGATACTGGGCGGAAACCTCAGCGATGTCTGTTGGAGCGTTCTAGGGGTTTGGAATAGTCTGAATTTAAAAGTGGGGTATTATAGTTTGGGTTCTGGGATTTGGGTGGGGGTGGGATTGGAATCTGCGTAGAGGACAAATGAATGGGACCTTTGCAGTTTGCTTCAATAACTAAATAAAGAGATATTTTTAAGAAAAAAATAGCATTTAAGAGATTTTAAACTATGTTTGGCATGTCAGGATATTTGGAGTTTTGTTTCTTTGTGCGTTGTGCCCGATAGTAGGGGCGTTTAGTGGGAGGGGGTAGTGGCCGGGGCGTTCTGGGTGTGACCTTTCACCTCGTGTGTAAGCGTTTTTTCGGATGAGGGCTTGGTGACTGTACCATAAATGTTTTTATCTTTAGTTTGCTCTGGGCTCTGTCCGTGAGCACTTAGATTCCCTGGAGAGTGCAGAGAGCTTCTCACCAGGGTTTTCTTTCGACAGCCCACATTCAGTTCTGTTTTTGTTCATTCCAAGTTGTACATGCTCGTCTTTTGATTTTTTTTCCAATAAAAAACATGAATCCGACAATTACCGTCTTTGTCATCCTTGTCCATATATGGAACAACATTTAAGCAGCCTTTCTACAGAAATCACCATGGTAACCACTTTTCCTATGTCTCGGTATATATGTCATGTTGCATGAGTTATCCAAGCAGAGGCTTCAGCGTGTGTGTCTGGGGATTTTAGGGGTTGCCTGGCAACCAGGATCTGTGGCTCGAGTGGATGAGGGGGATATCAAAAGCCATGTGGGAGCCGAAGAAGATCCTCTAGAGAGTGTGTGTGTATTTCTACACCTTATTAAACTACAGCAACAGGATCCTTCTCTTGTAGTCAGGCAGGGTTCATTTCTACAGTAACATTGTTTTTGTAATTATCATAACACCAATATTCTTGCAGTACTATTAATATATAAAGCTCACACGTGAGAGCCTCTCACCCATTTTTCAGATGCATGCTTAAATTTGCAGCTATTAAAAGACTGTGCTTGTATGAGTAATGTAGTGTGCTTGGTAGGATGGGTGGGGGTGCATGATAGTGCATCTACTATGTGCTGCTTAGCAATGAAGAACAGGATACAGTGACAGGAGTGTGGGAGGAGAGAGAGTTAGCGTGTGTATGCACAGCCCACGTCTCTTTGCCCTTCTGACTGAGAAGCTCCACATGTGTTAAATGCATTACTATATCAAAAATATTTATAAAAAGAGATTTGTTGGAGGAAATACTAGGATTGACCTTGGCATTGGCAGAGCAGAATATTCCCCTGATCAAATATAAAAAGCTTCTTGGGTTTTGGTAAAGGACCTTATGTGTGCCTCCGATATATGCCAATGGGTTCACTCAAACACGTTTTTGTGGTGCTGGTTAGTTACAATACAGGTTTTATGGGAATTTGAGCAAGAACAGCCAAAACTTCCCACATACTGAGAGCGCTTATATAACCGAGCTCAACAAAGATACCATAGAAAAGTATGAAATATGTTTTAGGTTTTTAATGATATATTAATTATAATTCTTTGCATTCTACTATTTTTTAATTGATGGGATAGTTAATCCAAAAATGTAAACGTAGTCATCCTTATTTCAAACCTTTTATTTGCAGAGCATGAGAAAAAACATTTTGAAGAATGATGGTTATTAGACCATTTGGTGATCATTTGGCTTCCACTGTATGAACACAAAAACACATTTCTCCAAACATATTAGTTTCTGTTCCACAGAAAAAATGGTCACATAAAGGACATTCAAATACAATTAAATATATCTTTAATGGTTCATAAATGATGGCAGAATTTCATTTTTGCAATTAATTGGAAGTTTGTCTTTCAATTCAAGCAGGATTGTAGTTCCATTGCATCCGTTGTTGGGTGATAAAAATGAAGAAAAAGTACTGATGCATTTACATAATGCTCAGTCAAGCAGATTCAATTAACTGTGAATTCCTGTTTCTTTGGTCTTGTTCTTTCCTCTTTCTGTACAATATGCCCTGCGCTCTAAAGCTGAGTCAAGGCCACAGGCATGCCATTCACTACCTCACTCTGCATTCACACAGTGCCAATAAGGTCAACTTATCCTGATGGTTTCTTTTTCTCCCTGCTTAGCCTGACATCATTCAGAAGAGTTTTTCAATTCACACCCAGCTGAGAGTTCAGCTGTTCTAGATCTCCACAAAATAAGGGGCAAGTGCCCTAAAAACTGCACCAAAAGTGTAAGTTGATGCAAATACGTATATATTATAGTTATTATTTGTAACGCATAAGAAAAACCCAAAAGACAATATTTTGAAGAATTGACTTTAATTGTATGGACACAAAAGTCACACATACATTACCCAAAGTATCTTTTTTGTCTTCCAGAGTTTTATATATATCTTGAACCACATGCGGATGATTACAGAATGTATATATTTGTCTGAACTATAACTTTAAACACAGCAGCTCTTAAGCAAGACTGTGTCATGCGCCTGTGGTGAACAGCTCATGTTACATCATGGCATGAAATGTATCGGGAGCTTTTGTTATCTGTTAACACCCTGACCTGCATAGATCATTTAAAGCCCAGGGTTTCAACCAGGGCCCCTGGGAGTCCGTGGAGAACATATAAAAACATAGAATGCTGACATGGCAATCAACAAATTAACACAGATTGGTTAAATATATGATATTTAGACACTGCTGTTCTACTGAAATCTGGTATCTCTTTATATATATATATATATATATATATATATATATATATATATATATATATATATATATAGGTTCTGGTTATTCATGGCTTCTGCATAAAAATGTCTCATTTTGCAATAATTATCACTTGATTGTATGCTTTATATATCTTAGTTGAAATACATTTTGATGTGCAGTCCCAAGTAAAACATTACTATTTCTATTTCATATAAAGTATAGTTTCAATATTAACATTTAGTATTTACTGATGTGAATTTCTGATATAAAATTATAATATAACTTTGTTTAGATGGCTGCACTATGCACATTCATTAATATTAAGAAAACTTATTTTAATGTCACATTTCCTAATAATTGCATGATTTTTTTTAAACAAAATCAGTCTTTAAATGCATTACATTATAAAGTATACTTAAAGTATTGCAATAATTCCTATTTATCACATTCAAATATAATTAGATATATCTTTAATTCAATTACTGCATAATGAATGTATATAAAGTACAAAATTAGTTGTTCCAAGTTATTAAATTAGAAAGACTGAAAATATAGTAATTCAGTACACTACATTTAAAATTGCAGTGTATATTTATTAACCATAAGGTGTAAATGCACTGTAAAAATAACTAAAGTGGCCTTGTAAATATCACAAAAATAAAAAAGATTTTTTAAAGAATTGATGAAAAAAAAATTTCAAATGTTTTAATTGTAATGAAAAGGTAAGTATAAATTTAACAAATATATGTTCAGAATATACACCTCATAATTTTGGTGAATTCTAATAGAAATATTTGAGTTAATCAAGTACTTATTTTTTACTTACATATACACAAAATGTAAACAGTATATTTAATTAATTTCACACTTCAAAATGTAAGATTTTTTGTTTGTTTCATAAAAAAATCACAGATTATTGTTTGGATTTGCAGTTAAATTAAGATTTGCAATACTATAACTAAATCTATAGTAGCTATAATACTATACAAATACTATAATACTATAAATACTGTATAGTATTTACTTATAACTACTATATTAATTTATCCCAAAACAGTATTTGTGTTTAAATCACTCAAGTGCTCACTGGCTCAGGGTGTGTTTGGTCTAATGTGGTAGACTCCAAATGTGTGTGCTCGAGTGTGCACAGAGGTGGGAAAGCCCGTATGGCGTAAGAAAAATGCCCAGTAGGGGGGAATAAGATTTGAGTGTGTAAAGAATGCAACCATCAGCGTTTGGACTGTCCCGCCTCATGCTTCCCTGTGCACGTGTGTGTGTGCGTGTGTGTTAAATGCAGACAGTGAGTGAGGTCATGCATTCTAAGTATAAGTGGAGGTTCAGGGGTGGAGTTTATTGATTGACAGGTGCTCTGGGGGGTTAAATGATGCTGGAATGAAATAGTCCATGAATATTTCACAAGGACACACACACACACACACACACACACACACACACACACACACACACACACACACACACACACACACACACACACACACACACACACACACACACACACACACACACACACACACACACACACACACACACACACACACACACACACACACACTGCAGGTCAGTGACACATGGCTTCTGAAAGAATACAAGCTTGTGTTACAGTAACATAAGAAACCCACATAAACACACACTATCAGGCGTCTCAAAGAGGAGTTCGCAGTTCACGCTTCACACATGTATGGAATATAAATAGCTTTTTTATGAAATGATCAAGTAAAACGCATCCACATTTAGAGAATCTGTGTTCTGGGATCTTAAAATAACTCACACAGGGTGAGATATTCTATATAATCTTGGACACAAGGCCATGATTTAGTTTACATATTCAACAGTTAATAAAAATTACAATTCATGTTCATACTTTCAGCTGGCCAAGATTTCTAAAAATCCTCTTTTTGTATTGGTCTTAATAATATTCTCACTTTCTTAGATATTGAATTTGGGGTTTTCATCCCAATTATTATTGATCCTGTCCTCTGATGCGAGAACTGAGCTTGGTTGCCTATCAATGAACTATCAAAGCAATAATACCGTAAAACCACAGAGACGGAAAGCAAATAAAAACAAGGGAAGCAGAGATCCCAGGTTTTATCATCAAAGAAATAAAACCCTGTTTTTGTTCTTTGCTTGGATCTTTAAGTCCTGCCATTTTCTAAAGCTGCTAGGAAACAATCGCCACAGTTCTAAGAGTTATAACTAAAGTTAATTTACTTTAATTTAATGTACATTTTATTACCACGGTACACTTAGTTCTGTCCATAGTTAATCCTTTCTATCTCTTTCTCTCACTGGGTGTTCCTGCTATGTCCGTCTCTTTCCCCACTCTCCATCTGTTCCTCATCCTCCCACGTTTCCAGACAACGGATGACTAGATGGATGGCTAAGGACAGTGTGATGGTTTCAATAGATGTATGATCAAACACAAATAGTTAAATGTAGAATATGATGTAATCATTTAAAAGGGATTCTTTCTGTAGAAGCAGTATAAAATATATTGTGTATTCAGTGTTCAGTGTGTGTATGTGTGGAGAGGGGGAGAGAGAGAGAGAGAGAGAGAGAGAGAGAGAGAGAGAGAGAGAGAGAGAGAGAGAGAGAGAGAGAGAGAGAGAGAGAGAGAGAGAGAGAGAGAGAGAGAGAGAGAGAGAGAGAGAGAGAGAGAGAGAGAGAGAGAGAGAGAGAGAGAGAGAGAGAGAGAGAGAGAGAGAGAGAGAGAGAGAGAGAGAGAGAGAGAGAGAGAGAGATAAAGGGACAGTTATTTGCTTTAACAGTTTGCAGACTGGACACCCCTGTGGGAAATACATAATTTGTACAACGTAGTGTCAGCAATCTTAAGCACCGTCTAAGTGTACCAACCATTGGGCTCTGTGTGTGTTTGTGCCTGTGTGTGTGTGTGTGTGTGTGTGTGTGTGTGTGTGTGTGTGTGTGTGTGTGTGTGTGTGTGTGTGTGTGTGTGTGTGCGTGTGCGTGCGTGTGTGAGAGTGTGTGTGTGCGTTTGTGTGTGTGTATTTGTGTGTGTGTGTTTGTGTGCATGTGCTTGCGTGCATGTGTGTTAGAAGTTGTTAAAATATCAAATGACAAATTATGTAATACACAAGGGATTATATTTATTGTCTAAGGTAAAACTTATTTAGAAATGTAAAAATTCTGTTACATTGATTAACCAGCACATGGAACAATAATGAATATAGTTTAAGAAATGTCTTGTTTGTTGTGTTCTTACAATGGAAGTCAATTGAGTCGAGTGTTGTTCGTATACTAAGGGTCTTTAAAATATAAAAAAGAAATCACACAGGTTTGAAATGACACAACTGTGAGTAAATGATGAAATATGTAATTTCTGACTCATTACCACATATTTAAAAAAAAGATGAAATAAGTTTAACGCTATGTAGGACCCATCCTGTCTGCTATTGTTTAATGAATGTCAAAGTAGGCGGACACACATTGGGACGTTCTCAAATGTCCTGATTATGATGGAGTGATTGGCAAGGCCTGAATTGAATTTCAATACAGCTCCAAATAATAACCCAACATTGTACAGATCCCGGAGCTGTGTGAAGGGTCTCGGCCCCAGAGAATGCCCAGCATGTGACACTAAACTGTCAGGCTTCAAAACAATGAACAACATTTCCATGTCCCATCTCTAACATAAACCCACACTAAGCTGCTGTTGATAGACGACATTTTGCTTTCAACACTCTGAGGGTGCTCTGTAAACCAGCGGGGGTCACGGATGAAAGACTCACCTTACACACTCTCACAAAGTCTCATTCAGACACACTTTCCTCACATGTGTGAAAGCAAGGCAAAAGTATAGCTACCTTCTAGGTTAATGCTTCCTGGACCAAAAATGACAGAAATGCCCTTGTGCGATGTCAACACCCCTCGACGGGATAAGCGCCAGTCAATATGTGGATGGACATGTGAGGAGAGGGCATAAGGTTCCATGAGTCATCACTGTCACATTTTCTGGGTATATAAAATAACAAATGTGATAGAAATTTAATTTTGCACAAGACAATGGGAAGCCTTGAAGAAACGGTGACCCAAAAAATGAAAAGTTGACTCATCCATCTTCCAACCCAATATAACTTGAAGGCATTTCTGTGGACTTCTCTGGGTGTTTTTGAAATGTTATATTGAATTGGAAAATGGGCATCACTTGGAACAGCCAGAACACTTCACTACAAGCAAATTTGTGTTCTATGGAAGAAAGAAAAATCCTAGAATTATATAAGATTAACATTACATGCTTCTTCTATTATTTTCCAATCAACTTCTAAATTTGCGTTTATTTGCATTCTGATTAATTCAGCATTTTTAATTCTGTAAAATGAAATAGTAAAATTATAATTTGGAACAGTGTCCTTTTCGGATGAACTGTTTATCATGTGTAATGTTTCTGTTTTACCTGAATATAATCTTAAATGCTCCAGACAAACTTTCCCATCAGAGAACATGAGAATTAGAGCACACTCTCTCATACAAATCTATTGCTTCAGGGTGTCTCTTCTTGATCCTGTCCTCTGATGTGCGAACTGAGCTTGGCTGACTATCAATGCACTATCAAAGCAATAATACCATAAAACCACAGAGACGGAAAGTAAATGAATAGAAGGGAAGCAGAGACAAGGTCAGATTAAGAGATATGAGTAAAAGCATGATATTACTGAAAAGAATAATACATATTATTCACATAAAGCAAAACACTTTTATGTACAGTAGCATGTAAACAGTGGAATAAACTCATCACAGCTTTAAACCCCTCGATAGATGCCCTACAATTTAGATCATCAATGAAAATCCCACTGGTCAAGACTAGTCAATGCTTTAATGTAGTGTCGTAAGGTTTTCTGTGACCTGGTCTGTTTTTGCCGTATGGCGCTCTACAGCTGGAGTAAAATGAGGTGAAAAAACCTCAAGAGGCATAAACACTTTGGCTGACACTAAAAACACCTCTTTACTAACAACCAAACCCTTGTTGCAGCTTTTTCAATGTCCTCGAGAACCTCCTGGAGGCCTCCAGAGAGCGTGTGCCGTCCCGTTAAGAAGCGAGCAGCAAGCTCTCATTAGGCCTGTAAGTGCATTAAATAATTCACTCTCTACATTTCCCACCTTCCATTCCTCATTCTCCCCACCTCCCTTTTTATTAGGCCACGTCACTCATTTGCTTTTTAGACTGTGGCTGCCCTGCTCATGTCTTTTAATAGTATAATATTTTCTGTGCTTGTGAGCTTTTGGACCCTCATTAATCTTTGAAAGCTTTTAAAGGTATTCAACCATTCCTCGAGACAGGAAACAGTCAGCTCATCTAACATACATGAGCTGTGGTGAGCAGGGAAGATTGAGTATATATGTATGGGAGAGAGAGAGGGGGGGGGGGGGGGGGGGGGGGGGAGAGAGTGGAAAATGAGTTGTAGTTGAATTCGTTTAATCTTCTTAGATTTCGCAAGTTATGTTAAACACTGAAACCGATTTCAATGTGGTTGCATTCTGAAATGTGTTAAGGCCTGTTCACAACAAAAACATGCAACTATTCAGATAAAAAAGAACTGCTGTATATCATCACTTACACTTAAGGAACATGAATTTTACGCCATACAGATTTATCACATATTTGTGGTAAACATTAAAACACATAAAAATATAACACATATACATTTCAGAAATTGACTGCAAAATTAAAAAAGAATTATGAGAAAAAACTATTATTTTTGTATTTTGAGTTTTTTTTATTTGTCAAATTACATCAAAGGACTGAAAATTTCCAGAAAAAATATCAGATTTTACGCAAGACACTGCTATTTATAAAATAAAAGTATCCTTGAATTAAATGTTAATATGTATACTTAAGTAAAGGTCAACTATATGTTAAGGTTTACTTTATTTAGGGAGTATACTAATATTATGTACAATTACATTATTACGTTAATATTACATACCTGTTAGTGTACCAACAGCTCTAAATTGGTCCACTTTCTAGTTTATATAAGTATATTTTCTTCTTAAAGTCTTTTTCATCTTACCCCCATTTGTTCTGCATTGATGATTGGCCAGTTAATAATACTTGCAAGTCGCCAAATAAATAAATAAATGTAAGTGTGCCACATCAAATGTTTGTCTGTTATCAGTTGCATCCAAACAATTAGATTTTTGAAGGCAAACATATACATCTCATTTGTTTTTCAAATGATCATTTATTGACATCATTAAACAGCTTCCAGTTGTGTGGTTGGCCATTTGAATGGCATGCTTGCTTACAAACTCAAACACACACCTGTCTCACACACACACACACACACACACACACACACACACACACACACACACACACACACACACACACACACACACACACACACACACACACACACACACACACACACACACACACACACACACACACACACACACACACACACACACACACACACACACACACACACACACACACACACACACACACACACACACACACACGCACAATCGTTCGTATACACACACACAAACATGGTCACACTCACACTCACAAACACAATTGCCATGTTTCTCTCTTTAACATGGCTTAAGTCATCCCGTCTCTTATAAAGACAGCTGATACAGTCAAACATAATGCAGGTTCTTCACACAGGTGCACACCCACACATAACACACATACATGTCTTCAACCATCACACACTGCAACTGGGACACAGATAAATAAACATCTAATTTACATGTCTCTGTTAAACCAACAATATAGATCTGACCTCTGAATAATGACAAGTGGAAAAACAAAACGAACAAAAACCATCCAAAACTATATTTATCATCTCTTATGAAAAGAAAATATTTGCTTCTAGAATAACTGTTCTTTTGGCATCCGTTCTACTTGCTCATTTTTGATTTATACATACAGTATATAAACAATACAGTGTTGAGTTCAGAAGGGGATGTGATGTCTCTTTATGATTCACTGTATGTGTGACATCGCTGCCCTCATACATACTGCATAAAAACACAACTTTTATACTATGTGTGTGTAACGGGGATCCACTATAACACGGTGTACAGTATTCCATTCAATGTAAACACACACACACACACACACACACACACACACACACACACACACACACACACACACACACACACACACACACACACACACACACACACACACACACACACACACACACACACACACACACACACACACACACACACACACACACACACACACACACACACACACACACACACACACACACACACACACACACACACACACACACACACACACACACACACAAACAAAGAGGGGATGTCCTTTATCACATCATTGAAGGAAACACAGTCCATCCTGCACCAACACACACACATCACCCTTACACAACTGTCTCCATGTCAGTGTGATTATTGAGTCACTTGACAGACATCTTAGATGATTTTAGGGATGTGAGTTTCAGGTCACGTCTCAGGGGAAAAGGAAGCACTGTTTTTTCATGACATGGCCACCTCAATCACCCGCTTTGCAACTGCTTGACAGCTTGATGGGCTTTTAAGAGTTCGTAATTGGTCAGACTTATATCTTCTGACTTGAGAACGAAATACCACAGAAGAAAGAAAAAGGAAGAAGACAAAGAGAAAGAGAGAGAGAATGTAGACGTGGTGTGATTAGCGCAGTCGGGAAGTCCGTTGGTCACTTAGTTTCTTTGCCATGAAATGTCCAAGGGATTTTTCAAAAGGGGTAAGAAAGGCATTCTGGGCTGGACAGGAACAATCGGATCACTGATGTATATGTCTGCGAGGACTGTTTTTCATGCACGACTCTCAGATGTTTAGTTGGTGTCTCAAAGGCTGCGGGGAATGATGGTGAAGGGTAAGATGGGGCAGCTTGCCTCGAGCTCCAGGGCAGTGAGAAAGCATTCGGTCGCTGCAGCGTTGTTGCCCTGCGCTTGCAGAACTTCGCCCAGGCTGTTCCAAACGTCATGCGCCGTGCTGTTCACCTGCACCGCGTCGCGCAAGATCTTTTCGGCAAGACTGTACCGTTGCAACTGATGCAATATCAGGCCCTTGAAAAATAGACATACATTTATGATTAGAGAATGTCCTTCGCAGTAACCTGCTTTCTCAGAAAGACAAAAGAGAACGAGATGTGACAGACAGCGCAGTACTTCCCCCTGCTGCTGTCTGCTAAACAGAGCTCTTTATAAGACGTGACAGTTATGCTTACTATTGAGATACACAAAGCTGGAGACAGCACTTGTTAAACTAATGCACACACCCTCTGACAAGTTTCAACATCCTGGACTCATTGTCTGCTGAACACTGATAATGCATTAGATGTGTGACACACACACTCACGTTGGGTGTTTTAATGAGAGTGTGCATTGACAAAGTAAAAAACAGGTTAAGTCAGAAAATCAATTTTGATTCATGTTGCTTTTTAAGCATTCAAAGGCACAGGGGACTAGAGATGGGACTGAGTATTGGCACCTACTTTTTCAATACATAATGTGTTGAAGCACATGTTTTACATGAAGACTAGTCATTAGGCCTAGCCCCCAAGTTGGGCAATCATTTTGAGACTCTGAGCAGTTGGGCTGAGCAGCATATATTGAGTCAGTAAAATCTAACATCAGCTGGCTAATTACATGCAATGTGAATCTTGAAATAAAAAAGGATGCAAAGATCCTTGGTGGTTTTAATATCCATCACATCCATAACGGAATTGTCACATCCATAATGGATCTCGTATCCATAATGTTTTTTTCTGTCATAAAAGTGCACATGAAAATGAAAATAACTTATTTGAGGTTTGTGAAGAGCCATCCTTTCTTCATTTATTGGCTACTATTGCTTCTGGTTAGAACATGTGTGACCCTGCCTGTGAAAACCAGGCTTAATTTGGAAAAGATGAAAGTTAATATTAGCTAACATTTAAGTTAACTTATACCGATTAAATTCAATCCACTTTGATTTCAATCTTTAATATGGTGGTACTCAATCAATATCAATAAATCAATGTTATATTCTCGCAGAATGTTCAGATTTTTCACAGGTTGGGGTCATATTTTAGTTCACAGAAATCTTGTCTTTCAAAAACGTGTTCTTTTTTTGTCAAAGCCATAATACATGAATTTTTCTTTTTTAAAACAAAAAAACTTGTGCATACTAGTATTTTTCTACAGTATGATAGAAAAGCAAAGTATGCGTGATTGCTCACCAGTCTCTGCATGGTCTTGACGTGGGTTGGGCTGATGGAAAGCGCTTCTTCGTACCAGCGCTTGGCCTCATCTATGTTTCCCCGCAGTTCCGCCACCTGACCCTTCATAAACAACACGTTATGAGACATGGGGAACAGGTTGGCTGCTTCCTGCGTACACGCTGTTGCCTCTGCCGCCTTTCCCATTCCAATATACACCTCCGCTATACAGAGAGAGAGAGAAGAAGAGATAAAGACGAAGTGGTGAGATAAAGAGGAAATGGAGAAGAACTCATTGTTAGGATGACTTATCGTTGAGTTGTTTATCTGATCTAAAGTCACACAGGAAATGAGATTCTCAGTCGCAGATCAGATGCATCATCACACCTCGCAGCTTTAACTGTTTCTCTAGAATTCAGCACATGAACTGACAAATAAAGGGACCAACAATGGAAATTGATCTTCTATTTTCAGGTCTCAGCCAAACAAGGGAAAGTGTCTGCTAAATGAGCTTCAACCTTGATACCGTCTTCACCCTGCCAGGATCAGCTAGGGTTCCATTACTTGGCACAGTGACCGTTAAGCCTGTTAAAAAATCATCATGCTAAACCAGTTAACACTCTTATCCTGAGACAATCAATTAAACATTTACACAGCAATAACAGACATCTTCATATTTACATTTGTGCATTTAGCAAATGCTTTTTATCGCCAAATGTGATTTGGCCGAGCATTAAGGTTTTTAGTTTATGTGTTCCCAGGTAATTGAACCTATGTTGGCATATTTAGCGTCATGTTCGATATGTTAAGCTGTGTAAATCTCTATGGAGAATAAAACACTTGACGGCATGCAGAGAAGTGGCTAAAATTGATGTGCAATTCCACATTTTAAGGCTGCTTAAGATAAGTGTCTGCTAAATGAATAAATATATGTAAGAGTAAAACAGGCACCTTCAGCAATTTTCTGCAAATGTCAACCTTAAGATGAAAAACATAAACACTTTTCTAAGATTTTAGATTTCAAGTTTGGACTGAAATGTTACATTTATAAAACTGGTATAACTAAAATTTTCATACAATATCAAGTTGTACATGAAGTGTAAACTAAAGCTTAAAGTAGCATTGAGATGAATGGAAGGACACTTAGCAAAAACTATTACACACAACACATGTAGAAGCTTATGGTCAAGACTCTTGTGACTACAAAATATAAGTACAAAATATTATTATTAAAACAAAAATAAATTGGATTAATTGTAGTTAAATTGTAACTATTTTTATATGTTCTACAAGTGGTTCCAAAATATTCAAATAAAACTCATACTCTCTTATATTCTGTAGTTTACTGTTTTTGCAAAGTAATTTTATCCGATAAATACATTACAAAGTTGATGGTTCGCCCATTCTGTAACATATACCTTACACTTTGATGGTTTAATCTAACCTGAGAGAGCATCAAAAGCCAGCTGTTGAATTTTCAGTCTGCTAACAGTACATAGAGAACAAAAGCGTCCCGTGAAGTAATCGGAGCATGCTGGATGTTGTTTTCCTAATGTACTTTCCTGGACAATGGCAGCTATTAATAACAGCATTGTGCATACAGTGAGATATATGATACCTATGTTTAAACAAGGTGTACATTTACAATTTACAAACAGTTTGAATGTTTGGTACTTAACCTGCCACGTTATAGCACGACTACATAACACACCTGCATTTATTTTTTGTTTCTTTTGCATGTGTTGCAATACAATGGGGGTGAGGTCAATCTTAATAAGATTAAATTAGGTATTTATGTGTGAGAGGTATATACCTGCATGGAGCCAGATCTGAGCGAGGGTCATCCACGGATGGAGGGGTCCCTGTTTCGGAGCGCTGCTTTGTAGAGATGAGGCCACCTCGGACAGCGCCTGCTCCACCCGTGATGCTGCTATGGAGGTGGCGTGGACGGAGCCTGCAGTAGAAAAACAGACATTAAGACAAAGACACTATGCATGGTTAGGATCTATTCACAACACTCCAGGGATAAGGGTCAAGCCACTTAGGGTAAATACTGATCTAGTATCAGTTTTAAACATTGTGAATCACACAATTCCCATATAACAGCTGTAAAGCTATATAAGCAAGAAATAATGAAGCTCTGCATATTTGCTGCTGCATACTATACATTTCACACCAGAGCAACTGGTTAGAAGGAAGAAGGGTTTTCTTCCTGTCTGCTCTGTTTGAAAAGGAACGCAATATTTTAAAAAAAAAACAGCTCACCCCTAAAAACTTAAAAAATCACTTCTGATCACATACTATGCAAAAGCACCACAAATGTATATTACGTATTTACCGATTTTGGTGTAACAAGAACTGAATAACAAGGGTGAACTATTTCTTTAAGGACATCAACAATAAATTGTCCATATTCTGCCTCTGTTCTTTTTCAATTTGCCAGATTCAAGCGCTACATCAGTCCCCTGAACTGAAATGAAACTGCCTCCTGCAGTTGAGCGATCATACAGTCCCTATTTGTCTGGACATGTGGCCGCCTGGCAGAGCTCTGCTCAGGGCATCAGTGTGGTCATTAAAGTCTCAGTTGGGGTTCAGAGGAATATATTAGGACCTCGGAGTCTTTGAGTCACAGGCCGGACTTTATTGACTAAACCTGCGGGACATAAAACGCATTCAGACTGAAATCGATCCCTGTATACCTCAGTTTCTTTCTTTTTAGCAACCAGCCTGTTGAGTCAATCCATGGCTGCTGCTCCTATGTTTAGCATTTCCATGGCGACTGTGGACAAAAGCACTGAACTAAACGCTACAGACATCCTCTATGTGCAAAGTCTCAAAAGACTTCCAGGTGATCTTCCCGGAACGTCTTAGACTTTAAATTCCACGCAGAACACATGAATGAACTAAGATAAAGGATTAATGGGAAACTAACGACAATTTTCAAATATTCGTAATTTTTCCTTTGAAATGTCTATTTAACACTTAAGTCACACTTGACAGTCAAACACATGTGGGTCTACTGAAGTGGAGGAAACAGAGTTGGTGTCTGTAAACTGAGGCTGACGACAAGTGTATTCGATTAAAAGCTTCACATCTTTCTTGAGCACATGCGTGTGCAAACACACGCTCTAAAAGACTCCCATGATGCATTGGGCCAGGCTGAAGGGATAACAGGACCATGAAACCCCATGCTAACACTAGGAAGGGCTTTAAAGCGCCAGCACACTCAAACGCACGCACACAAAAAGCAGATGTGTATTTAAAGAGACAGTATTATTCATTTCTGTTTACACATCAACATCTTTGCAACAAGCTATCTATTCCACCTGTGTGGAAAGAATACCAGAGAATCCATCCTATCCTTTAAAACGATTCATCGCTCTCTGTTAGGAGGGCCTACACTTAAGAGTTTAGAAACAGATGCTTAACATGGGACACTAAAGGAAATTAGAGCTAGTCTAGTTGCTTGGATTCCATTTTATCAGATATCTTACACACACTTTATAATAGGAGTCTTTAGATATTAATATCAAACCAATAGATTTTAAAATAACTGGATGCATTATTTGTGGGGATTAGAACTATGAGCTTTGCAATGGAAATTAAAGAGGTTTCATTTAATTCTGGATTAATGATCAAAAAAGCTCTAAAGGCACTAAATTAGTTTGGATTAGTTGAACTCATTTTTAACAACAGAGCCATCACTATTAATGAGAAGTGACTTTACAATGAAAACAAAATTGACTTTGAAAGAAGTGAATGTAGATCACCTTCTAGGGTGCCATGAGTGGTTGCCAAAATATCCTTGCAGGGTTGTTTGGCACAAGGGCCATTTTATTACATTTTTTTTTAGATATACAGATGCCAAAAAAAACTATTTTCAGTTGTTCTGTATTTAGGAATGTGTTTAGGTAAAATTATGTTTTTCTGTTATTTCTGTATACTACCGAAAATTTGTCCAACATTTTGAATAAAAATGTTCTTCCTATTTTCTTTTATTGGCAGAAGAGCTCAAAAGAAAAGAAAAAAATGCTCTGTATGTCTCCAGACCTCAAACAATATATTAATTGTACATAATATAAGAGTTATATGTGTATCTGTTTTTAGGAAGTTACAAAAATATGATTAGAATCCTTTTAATTATTTTTCATTATTTGATTCTTTATTATTTTGTGTGTCTTGTCAATGACTTTGTCTCTCTCGAGATTTGATTTTGGTAAAATTCTACAGAAGCTGAACTGGAATGTCCAAAAATACATCTAGAAATGCTGATTAAATTAAAAGTTGGTCTTACATTTTTTCTAATACAAGAGATAATGTCTGTTGAACTCTGTAACCGCAAACATGAGCAACAGCAACAGACCTGTCATTAGTGCCATTTCACCCAAACAATAAAAGAAAAAAAACTAGTTTACAAACACAACTCTAAGTGGTTTGTGTACACACTTGGCTTCAGGCAGCTGTGTGCGTTAAACCCTCTTTAAAAGGCCTGGAGGAACAATACTGTCTCTTTAATTATTAAGAACTGAGGCCAATCGAGCGCATTAACGTCTCTCTCCAGCACAAAGAAACCTGGGGACAAAACAGGCCAGGAGAGGACACACAACAAAGGTATTGCGTTCACTAAACACACAAGGCCAGAGTGTGTAAGAGTATCTTCATAGACAGGTGGTGGGTGAACTCTGCCAAGGGGAAGGCCAGCAGGGTAATGAAGCAGGTGCATGTGTGTGTGTGTGTGTGTGTGTGTAGAGGTAGAGCGGTAACAGCAAGAGTTACTTACAAACCCCAATAAAGGAGTCAAAACCATGAAAGAAAGCATCTGGAAGGTTGCCTTGGAAATCAAAAGAACAACATAAACACAAAATGAGGCTTTGATTACTCATACAAAATTAAAATGAAAAGCACAACAACAGAAATGAGCACAGAAAGGAATATAATGGAAAAAAAGAAACTTTGTGTTGTTCTTACACTACAAACCTGCAATGTGTGGGTATTTCACACACTCGCAGTTGAACTGTTGAATTGACTACTAATGGGTTAACTGTTTGGTATGTTTACAAGCACACACACACACACACACACACACACACACACACACACACACACACACACACACACACACACACACACACACACACACACACACACACACACACACACACACACACACACACACACACACACACACACACACACACACACACACACACACACACACACACACACACACACACACACACACACACACACACACACACACACACACACACACACACACACACACACACACACACACACACACACACACACACACACACACACACACACACACACACACACACACACACACACACACACACACACACACACACACACACACACACACACACACACACACACACACACACACACACACACACACACACACACACACACACGAGTTACATCAGAAACTCATAAAGTATTGAGGATATAAAGAGAGAGAGATAAAGAGACCCCTTACATCTGATATTAACAGTTGGAGGTGCATAGAACGCAAGCTGACAGTGTTAAACTGTTGGTCAGAAATGTATGTGACCACAGCATATATAGCATTAATGGCATTGTGCACTGATGTAGCCCAGACACCGGTGACTCACCTGTTTTGTAACTATAAATATTCTTGTAATAACTTTTGAATCGCCCACATATAGAGTACACATAAAGTACATGCACAGCAAAGTTTCCTCACGATGCCTTAACATGCAATGACATCTATCAAGTGAAAGACATGCCTCCAAAGTTGCATTATCATTTAAAAGCAAACATCTGCCAACTTTACCGACATGCAGCGTTACAACGCTTTGGTTAGTGCTGCAGTTAAAGTTAATACCAGATGTGATCAGGATCAAAGTGAAGAAGTGGAAAGAAATGGTAAAAGATCCTAGCAACATTTTAAGACATATTTACATTAACATTTACATTTAGGCATTTAGCAGACGCTTTTATCCAAAGGGACTTACAAATAGTCGAGTATTTCCAAATAGTATTTCCAAACAATTTTTTAAAAGGGAGATTAAACAAAACTTCTTTAAAGTCTTTTTACTAGATAAACATTATTTACTCACATATGTCATTATGAACCCACTGAGAGCTTTCTCAAAATATTAGTATGATATTGGCAGTAAAATGAATATTTCAGTGTGTTCTGGTAAACAATATTTAAATTTTATCCTTAGAAAATGTTTTTGTTATTCTTATTTTGTACTACTTTACAGCATGCTGAAAGAATATTGATTAAAAATAACGATAATAATTATTAAGACAATACATTGAAAAAAAGGGCTTTAGATGTATTAATTTAAACAATAAAACATACAATACAAAAGACCTAAAAAGACAGAAAAAGACTAAAAAGTTGGTTGATTTCTGAATGCACACACAGTGAATATGTGGACAGTGAATGCAGGTTTTTTAATTGGTTATTAAAAGTCAATGACATTCTCGATAATGTCATTTCGCATATTTTGACTAAAAAAATTGTTGCACACGATAAACCTTGCACAACTCTAAACAGTGGCTCTTTAAGATTGTGACATAGATCAAAGTGACAAGATGTTCCAGAGTAACAGTAGAAGCCAGATGTTTTTGTGATGGCTATGGACTGGATGTGATCTGGGGTTTTTAACAGCTGGGAATCTCTCAGCGCAGATTAAGAGCTTAGTGTAAGTCTCACGGCCACTAGATCCCTGACACCATCACATTATCCTGTCAGAGATACCTTTTACAGCTCATCTTAGCCATAACTGGAAAACCTATTAAAGTATATTGTTTTGTCCATGATACCTGAGCATTTTTAAAAGAAGGCTGCAAATGTAAAGAAATGTCCAGAAATCATATGTACATCATATGTGCTTTTAAGCATATTTCAAATCCAAACATCCCAAACTGTAGCAAAAAACAAGTCACGAAACACACAACCCAATTCCAAACCAACTGGGCTGGTGGGGGGGGACTCAGGCAGAGTGATGCGGTTAGGGCCAGGGGATTGGCCGGTAAGCATGGAGTCATGCCAGGGCGAAAAACACACACACAAGGTGCACAGTGCATTACTGGCAGAGGAGAATCGTCGGCGGGGAGCGTGGTCACAGAAAGCATGGCTGCTGCGCCTCTGGATGATCTCAATCTTGGGTGGAGGTGGAGAATAGAAAGACGGAAGGGGAAAGAAAGGAGATACGGGTTCTGTCCCCGAGAGGGAGGAAGAAGCGTGAGAGGCTAAAGATAAAAACGAGAAGGTAAAAAGTGACAAAGCAATAATCTGGCCCTGGAAAAACTTAGGGAAAAACACAACCATAGATAAGCAGAACTGAGCGGTTGTAGCTGGACCGGATGAGACTGTAAAGAAAAGAGGCGTGCAGGACCACATGTTTATCATCAGCATGCATGGCGCAGAATCGTCCCCCGCTGTGCAAACACTCATTCAGACAATGGGCAAATCCAATCTGACATTTAAAGTCTAAAACAATTCAAAGCAGGTTTTCACAAATTTTTATCAAAATTTTGATTTAAATGGGAGAAATCATATTTGTTTTATACGTTGATGCTTTTATAGAGGAACATTAATGTATTGTTATACAATTCAAATTCTGGTAAATAAAATGGGCCGGTTGGCGATCTGATTAAATGTAACATAGTAATGTGTTGGACATACGACACAATGGCAATATACATTTTTAATAACTTTTCTGTTTAGACTACTAGCAGTCTACGCACTAAATTCTTGTACAATTTCAAAAGATCAAAATTATAACTTTTTTGATAACATGACCCATTTAAAAGAAAGAAATCGAGAACAGACTGCAGGACAAGATTACAGGGATAGTTTACCCAAAATAAGAATATTCTGTCATTATTTACTCACTCACTCGTCACTTCGAACATGTAAAGCCTAGATATTTTGAAGGATGTCCGTGAACAAACTACAAGGGCCCCAATTCAATTTGCAAGGACACAAAACCAATGCAGGCTGTTGTTGGGTTATCGACAAAATATCTTTTTTGCCGGTACGCAATTTTATTTTCAGGTGAACTATCCCTTTAATTACTTTTCTTTAAGTGTAATATGAATGTGAGAGAGAGACATATGGTGGAATCCCAAAAAAGAGAGATATTCTGATGTCGGTTGCCATGGTTACAAACAGGTTGTGAAAAAGAAAGTTATGACATTAACTACAACGATACACAGAACGAATTCTGTGTTCATATGCGCCTATGTGTGCATGCTCACCAGTCTCTGGATCACTGAAGTCAGGTAGTGTCATGGCATTGAGCTGGCGACGGTCAGCAACAGCTCTGTCTAATAGGCTGCTCCCCCTTCCAGAATCACTACACACACACACACACACACACACACACACACACCCACCCACCCACCCACCCACACCCACACCCACACACACACACACACACACACACACACACACACACACACACACACACACACACACACACACACACACACACACACCCACCCACCCACACACACAAAAAAGGTGAAGAGAAGCAAAAGCACATTAAGAATTTAAAATGACAGACCCACGCACACACATGCACGCACGCACGCACACAGAAGAGAAGCAAAAGGCCATTAAGAAATTAAAATGAAAGACTAACTCAAGGACTTGGAGAGACAATATTTGCACATCAATACACACAGAATGTGATGATGAATGATGAAACCCTGAGAAACTTCACAACGTGCACAGCCAGACAGATCTTAATATCTTGTGGCTCACTACTGCAACACACACAATGACTATGCCTCTCAGAAACTAAAAATATTGAAATATAAAGTATTAATAAAATAAGATATGGTAACCTGTTTTTTATTGTAAACAAACGATGGTGACAGTTCGAAGTGCAAGGACATCCTTGGTGGGGGGACAGAGCAAGAGTGGTCCGGCACTATAGTGTTCGAGAAGGAAGGGAAATATGAAATGTGGCGATGGCTGGGTTTGGTAAGATGGTAAATGTGTCTGGGAGCTAATTGGTCTCTGGTGGGCTGTCACCGGTACTGACTTCAGGACAGTTTGACAGGAAAAGCTAGAGGGTTCTGACAGCGGGGGGATGCTATTTTAGCCATTGGATGAGCAAGCGCAAGAGCAGGACTGAATCGCGGTATGCAGCGCTGGTACGAACTGTGCTTTTATTTATTTTTAATGAAGGTGTGGTGAGCTCACACTCAGAGACATGCTGTGCCGTCTTATGTGTTGATGGTTCATGCGGACACTTGAGCTTCTAGGATTCACATGTCAACAGTGTGTATTGTGTGTATGTACCTGGGGTTGGTGAGGTTGTAACAGGACTTCCAGATCTGCAGCATGCGTTTGCAGGTGAGCAGCGCGTCTTCAGGTCCTCGACACAAAGTCTCCAACTTCACCTTTGTGAATAAAAGACTGGGGAGAAGAAAAAAAAGTCAAGCTTGTTTATTTCCTCTCTTTCACACTGCTTTCTTTTCCTGCCACAGTCATTTCTCCTTCTTGATTGTCCATTCGTTCATTCAACACAGATTAGAAGTCTTTTCATCCTTTTAGAAGATTACGGGTGCCGTTTTAAAAAAAACTGACCAAAAGACTAAAATATGAATCTGT
Organism: Triplophysa yarkandensis; assembly: GCA_033220385.1. Classification (NCBI taxonomy): domain Eukaryota; kingdom Metazoa; phylum Chordata; class Actinopteri; order Cypriniformes; family Nemacheilidae; genus Triplophysa; species Triplophysa yarkandensis. The sequence continues at coordinate 9,168,109 of CM065663.1, read as the reverse complement.
TCATGAGACCCAAACTTAACAAAACACATCTAAAGCTTTTTTTATTTTAATTTATGAAAAGCAATAATGTATTCATTTTTACATTGTGTAATTGTGGTGTATTATAAAATATTAAAAGTAAAAATATATATTAATTTGTCTATAATAAGCTTTAGGTTTACATTTAGAAAAATCCCTAACTGCCTTGTGCTGTAAAAAGTAAAGCCTTACGGTCACAGCTGTTTGTTTACTTTACTAAGGTGGCTCAAAGATACAAAGAGCTGTTCAGTGAAGCGGTCATAGCATTGCTGTATTGTGAATACAACACAGCTGTTGACCAATCAGAATTGAGTATTGGGACTAAACGTTTTATAATGTGTATTGTTTTTATATTTCTTTCCCTTTATGTTATTTCTATGTTATGTTGTATATTTAGTGCTATGTATGGTTGATGGAATATTGTGTAATGTTATAGTGTTTTTATTTTGTAATGTTTGCGTAGGGCACATTGTTGGTTTATTATGTATATTTTGTTTGTTTTATATAATGCTAGTGATGTACTGTTTGTTGTATAAAAAGTGTTTGTGTGTTGTTTATAGTGTTTATGCATTGTATATTTTGTAGTCTGACAAATTTCAATATTGCTTATAAGTTTGGTGGCATATTGTATTGCATCACGTATAGTGTTCTAACTCTTTGCTAACGACACGCACACAATCTCCAGAAAAAACATCTGTATTTCACACTCTCATTTCTACAGGAAGTAGATCAGCTTGCGGGTGTAAGTATGTGTTGAGTGAACATCCCGCCAGCAGTGCCTCCTTTGAGAGTGCAGATGGGCATTTATATAATCAGATATGACAGAGTGTAAGGAGCTGCAGCCGGTTCGTATGTGTACAAAACATATAGCAGCTCCTCTGAAATGCTTTAAGCCAAGTGGAAACCAGTTTGTGCCTGTAATCAGCCTGCAGTCTCTAAAGGCCGCACTGATCTGAGTTCAGCCGATTCGCAACGTTGACAGCACATTATCATCACAGCCCTTTCATCTCTGTTGTATCTAGATACTACATTGCTTGGACGCCTACATAGCCACTGAATTAATATTGTGTGTGTGCAAAATAAAATAAGGAGAGCTGGATGTTTTGTTGTTTCCTTTCAAGGCAATCAAGCTAAATAAAACTGATAGACTTGCATTCTGTATATACATAAACACAGTGAACATGCCCAAAGGAACAACATGAAGAAAAAGGGGGGCATGGTATTCAGAGTTTTCGTTTCCATATTATATAAGTGGTTTAAATACACGTCCTGCAGCCAAAACATGCATGCATAATTACAAAGATGAAGGAAACTCTTATCCAATCAAATAAGCTTGGAAGAGGTGTGGGGAGAGTCTTTTGCTTCACACAGTGAACACACATGTACTTGCTTTTGATATTCTAACTAAATAGGCCAGTAGTGGATATCTACCCATCCATCCAGGCTGCTACAACAAACACAAACATTCACATTAGAGTGGGTGCTGTAGCTTGCGTCCCAAATGTCTAAATACTGCCTGTCACTGTGTGTGTATGTACGAGTGGCATCTTACAAATTCTGTGTACACCCCCCCCCATATCGTCTGATTGGTTCCCTGATTCAGAAGCATTCTCCCTGATTGGCTGCCAACAAACCTCTCAACTATGACGCTATTTGTACATCACTAAACAAGTGGCACTCAGATGTCAATGTATTATTACAGTGTACGAATGCGTTTGGCAGACTCCACATTTTATGTACATTTTAATTCCCTTTGGAATTGAACAAAATAGCTTTGAGTTGTTAAAGCAATGCTCCACCAATAATGCTTCAGTGACAAAGAGGAAATGTGTTGGACTTACATAAAGTTCTCGGGGTACTCGCTGAGGGCCATCTCAATGATGTTGAGCGCATCGTGATAGTGCTTCTGTGCTGACAGCAGCAAGGCCAGCAGATGCAGAGAATGAACATCATCACCCTGCAGCTGTAGCGCCTGTCGTACATAACCCAGAGCCTCTGGAATCTACCACGCACACACACACACAAACAGAAGAATGGTTTTTAATCGGGATATTCCAATAATCTTTTCCATGGATTCCCGGTTTTGTAATGGTGATCGGTGATACGGATTCTAATGCTTCAAATGTAAATAACTGATATGCAAGCTCTCTGATCAGTTATTTTTTTTCAAAGAAAGTAATACTATAGATGTTGCCTTTGTTATATTATTGTTACGTTTTTACAGAAATTATGTTATATGTAATATAACCAGGGTGCGATTTGCCAGGGGGATGGGGTATTCCCCACCCCCGCCTAAATATCCCCACCTCTGCTTGATTACATTTCTTATTTCTAGTAATTCTCTGTCAAAACTTCATAAACCATGATTTAGAAAACACATTAACTTGTGCAGCGTTACTGCGGCATACACAATGAAGAAACCCGCATTTAAATATATATTAAATATGATACAAAAATGTAAAATACTTAAGTACTCTTACTCACAAGTACATTTTTAGATACGTGTACTGTATAACAGTGGTAGTAGTTCCGAAAGATTAGCTCCATTATAAAACATTGTGTATTAGTAATTTTTACTACTTAATGTGTTTTGTTTACTTTTTAAACTAAAATACAAATTCAAATCTAGCACTTTTATTTCTTCTCTTTTACATACGAATTCGTACTTTTAACTTTTTTTTTTTTATAAAGCTAAAAGTATTTTACACCTCTGAATTTTAATGATAACATTTGGTCTTGTGAAGTGGATGCTGTTCTTAAATATTATAAGTAAATTTGCAGTGGGGCTGGGTGGTCCAGAAAGGAAACAATGGTGCGCCCAGACACACATGTGCATCTGTGAATTGGGTTTCTATGATGCATAAAGACACTGCCAAAAAGTTAAATTGTTACTTAAATTTGAGATTTAAAGCAGCGTAAAAACATTTAGGTCCCCACTAATAATAAACTTCACACGCAGACGTCATCAGTTTAATAACAATGTAGTGTTTAAATGAACTTATGAAATGTGTGTGAGGAATTGATAAAAATTCCTCTACCTGTCGGGACACAGCCAGTTGGAGTGCGAGATAGAAAACAGCCAGATGATCAGTGGGGGATAGACTCTGTGCCCTGAGAAAGAGAGAGAAACAAGGTGAGTTATCTTAGAGAGGGAAAGAGAGACAGACACAAAGAGAGAGATGGACTCACCTCTGGAAAGCACTCAGTGATTTTTTCTGATACTCCTCTTGCATTCCTCGAAGTGATGCTGAAAATTGAAAGAAGATTATTAAGTTTCAGAGACCCTAAACATTCAGGTTAGAAAAAGTTTTACGAAGTTAAAGTAGGCAATGCATTGGAAATTGAAAAGGTAAAAAATTGTTGAACAGGATGGAAGAAAGTTAGAAAGCATTATAAAACAAGTTTGTATAAAAGTGTGTTTCAGAGTATACAAAGGGTACACAAAGGAACAGAGTGCATCCTGTTCCAGGTAAGCGTACCGTCTGTGGCCTTCAGACTGTAGACAAGCCCGATAGCCAGATATCCTTTAGCCCTGAATTCAGCTGCCTTCTCACCCATATCAATCACCATCTTAGCAAAACGCTCACCCTCTTCCAGCTTAAACACACAAACACACACCCCATGTCATCAGCATCTCACTGTTCGTGGATGGCCTAACAGTAATGGATTAACAAAGTCGTAAACAGGTCAGTATCAGTTCTCTGGTTCGGTCTGCACGTTTCCCATGATTCCCCTATCATTACCCAGTGCAGGTTTCCAATACACAGCTTGACTGCCAGCAGAGGAATGGTAGGATCATCCGGCTTCAGTCTAATACACTCCTTCAGCACCTTAACTGCCCGAGCCGACTGTAAGGTAAAAGTTAAATATTAATCAACACGTGGTGGGCCAAATTTTTAATTGAACTTAGAATTCCATTGGCATAGCTAAAAGAAAAACTACAAATTCAGAAATTGAATCATAATTTAAATGGAAGTATCAATTTAATTTGTAAATGTTACACAGGGGAAAATGACACACTGACCTTTCCAGCCGCCATCAAGGACAAAGCAAGTTGGAACCAGAGATGAAATTCCTCAAAGGCAAACTTCATGGCTCTCTCAAGACACTACGGAGAGGGAAAATGGATAAAACTCAATTACAAAGATAAGGATTGACATAATTGAAAACAATAGCTGCTATGAGCAATACAGACGCACACACATTAAAAGCACAGGTCAAACTCAGAGGTTTCTACTGCAGATTACCCAGAGTTCCGAGGGGCTTTCAGCATGTCTCTGAGGCATAGCTTCTAGTGACTTAGAAGCAATTAAACAACAACTACATCTATATAGCAAAAACAGCTATACAGACAGTCACAACATTCTTGACTTTGAAGAACTTTGAGTCCTGCATAACAAAGTTACACTAAAACCAATAGTATCAGGATTAACAGATGCCAAATGGTAAGAAAAATCTGCCAACGTTTCAGTAAAACAACTGAAAAATCTTCTCTTTGTCTGGCTGTTCTAACTGACAAACTAACTGAGATTGGTCCTAATGAATCAGCAACAAACTCTGAAATCTAAACAAGATGGTTGAAATTGAAGTGATTTGAGTAAAATTTACAAACCCTCTTGTTATTTCAAACATGTATGACTTTCTTCTGGATAACACGAAAAATATATTTTGAAGAATGTTGGTATCCAGCACGCATTTACTCGCAGAGCTTTTGTGTTCATACAAAATATTTCAATGGGTGCCAGTGCTTTTCGGAGAACAACTTAACAAAATATTCTTTCGTGTTCTGCAGAACAAAGAAAAATTATGTTTTTAGGTGAATTAACACTTTAAATGTAATGCAGAAAATCACTTTTAGACCAAATCAGGACACACAAAGCAAGACAGCCTAAAGCGCAGATCTGGTCTTGTTTCCACAGCAACCACACCAGGATGTGTAACTGCTCCTATCTAAGGAAAACAGCATTCTTATGTGGTCTCATGGTAAGAATTGTGGCCCTCACCTCTGACAACATTTCATACTGTCCACGTCTGCCGAGCGCAATGGTCAGCAAGTCGTACACCAGTGAGGCGCTCTGCAGACTGATGATTCGGTCATTATTGTGCTCGGGGATTCGGCTCAATACAGCATCTCTGTTAGCCTGGGACAAAACATTTAAGGCAAATTAAATCAACTTTCTCTAATTCATCTGAAGATCACTGGTGAAATTCCAAGGATGAGCAAATTTGTGACTCACCATAGACTCACTGATTAACAACAGCAGTAAAGCCTCCTCTGTGTTTTCTTGTGGACAAAACAAGCTAAAAACAGAGACATGTCAAGAAAATAAGGGGAAGAAAAGCCATGAATAAAAATGCATAGTATTCTTACTTTACAATCATATACATTATTTTTTTTTTAATCTCATCTGAATCCTCTGGTACAGCAAAGTTAAATTCCAAGCTAAATGTAAACTGCTATGGGATGCAGCACAAAAATATTCAATCAAAACTTATGATGACCAGTTGTTATGTTGGACAACTGAGCCAAGCGGGCCTGTCCAATGATATAAATATATCTGCAATCTGCAACACTGCCATTACAGTGAACAGTTAGGAGTGCGTCACTCTGTATGGCCGCTCTAGCGAAGGAAGTTTTGCCTTTCAGTAAATCTACTGATTTACGATTGTCTGGAGGCAGGGCTTTCGTGAAGCCCTCGCCAGCATGTGTGAATGCTCAATGCATTATGCAACCTCAAAAAATTTTCATTTTAGCACGATTTAGGTTTAGCAAACCAAAATATCTATGAGAATATTTAAAAAACAATATGCTCTTTAACTGCGATGTTTGCCAGCGATTTTTTAAATATATGGGTTCTCCAATTCAAGGATTGTTGACTTTGGTAAGAAGTAAGAACAGCCAATAGGTTTTGCAAACATGGCGGACAAGTAGCAAGACTTTGGCCCGTCTTACTTCTCTCCTGAGTAGATGCGGGGGCGACGGCTGAGGGCGTAGTCCTTGGTGTGGGGGTTTTGTCTGAGTGGATCGTCCAGAGGTGAATGGTGAGGGGGATCTTCCAGTGGGTTCCAATAACTTTGTTCACACATGCCCCTTAGCAAGATTTCTGCAAGCTGCCTTGCAATAGTCTGAAGACACACACACACACATCTTTCATGAACTGCCTGGATTAATCTTCTTTGGATTTTGCTCATGTAGGGATTGTCTAAAAGTTTAAAAATGCAAAACTGGAAGTCCTGCAAACACAAACGAAAACATTTCTCACCATACGAAGGTTCTGAGTGGTCCTGGTCTCAACAGCTCGGAGGATTTCTCGGAAACGGCCGACACCTCGGGTCAGGTTACTGCAATAATAGAAAAATGGAAGTAAGAGGAAAAGGAGATCAACTTAATCACCTTTAGTGATTCAAAATAACCTGACAGCTGACAAACAAAGCTCTCATCAATTCTATTTATCTGTCACTCTCCTTTATAAACTCACAACACACCCGGTCCTTATGCCAGGTCAGAACTTTTCAATGATTTTATGAGCACTTAAAGTAAAACTTAATCTCAACAGGCTAAAAGTTATCAGAGCCATGTTGACAGAAGATTAATATGGCGTACAATTTATTAAACGTGTGAAAGTGTTAATTGTTGTTATTGTGACACCTGTAAATAGCAAGTCAAAGACCTAATTTGGAAATAAACAAGTAATTTCCCACTGAACAGAAGAAAACATTTTACAGCAAAATATCTAATCTGTAAAGTCTAAATAGCACATGAGAATATGCAAATATGTGATCCTGTCTTTTAGTATGTGGTGTGAGGTTTGAAGATGCTGTTTTGCATAATTTATGGGCCTAACAGATACATAACCCACAATCCATGCTGTGGTGCATTATAAGCTCTGACAGCTACCAACCTACTTTCAAAAGGAGGATCCCTACCACACGCTCACCACACAAATAAAAAAATGCTGAGTATACACATAAACACAATTTCACATTTGCATTTTCATACATTTCACAGGAGAGGTGCCAACCACTGCAATAAGACAACAAAACGGATGATTGTACATCTAGTTCGAAGAGACCTGTCAGCACGCAGCCGCCTGTGGACCTGGTCATCAAAGCACAATTGAGGCATCTCTCGCTCCCTTTGCTCTGTTCCATACAAGGTATCAGTAGTCTTTTAAGGTAAGAACTACTACAATTTTATCTCATATATTCAGAAACTCTTGGGAAATGCATGGGAAGCTCACATTCAATTTGGAGTGTGTCTTGGTGCTATGCTAATGGTGTTATATCTGGGATCTAGGTAGACTAGTATGTTATGGAATAGCGCTTCTGTGTGAAACAGCTAAAGTAAAAGCGAAGGCACAAGTCTATGTGAAAAAGTGATGAGATACGTACGAGTAGTCATCATATGCACAGCTTTATGATGTAGAGGTGGCGATGTAATGAAGAAGAGCATGTGTGTAAATGAGAGATGCAATTCACAAATCTACCGGCTATACACAAAAGAGGCTTAGATCTGAGGCTTGAGACTCACTTACCCATTTTTGAAATGAATAACATGTGCCCTCTGAAGTCCAGTTTCCAGGAAGTAGCCAAGTTCCTGTTCCTGTGTGACTGGCCCAGGCTTTGGACTGCGGTTCTGAATGCCAGCACTGAGGGCCTGATAACAAGAAAAATTTGATGACCACTTAAAGTTCATGTCAACACAATCTCCTATTCCTGGTGGCTGTAAATTCTCGATCTCCTGTAAATTTGTATTCAAATAAAAAGCAAATCTTGGCCAATATAAAAATTCTGTCTTAATTTAGAAAACCAGTATGAATTTCTTACATCTGCAAAAGAAGATATCTTGAAGAATACTTGTAAACAAACCCCACCGACTCTATATAGGACTCCATATATAAACACAAAACCACAAAGACACTTCTCAAAATTCATTCTTTAATGCTTCAAAAGGCCAAATTTGGAGCAGTTTAAGTTAACTGCATGTACTCAGGGATTGCACAGGATTATGGTTTGGATGGTGAGAGTTTTTTTTTAGTCATGAAGGTCAGACGTAAAACTTCAGCTGCACTTAAAAAACGCAGCGTCAACACTGCAGTAAAACAGAAGCTTTCCTCTCCTGCCATCACTCACTAGCCCTCTCCATCTCTTTACTGCCCAACACTAAATCACAAGCAGTAAATAATGAACACCATCTAGGGTATTGAATCTGCACTCTTCTTTCCTAAACAGACAGTAGTTTAAAAATATATATATAGAAGAGAGACATCGGTCTCATTCCAGATGAGAAAGACTTTTGACTTGTTACAGGCTTTGATTGTAAATTGAAGTGCATGGATAGGACCGGAAGGGATTAGCCTGATGGTTGGCTGCCTCTGACTTTGCCCCTCTGCAGCAGTGCTTTGCAAATCTGTCCTCTGCTAAGAAAATATGGTACAATTCAAATGAACTAAAACATTCATGAAACAAAATGGCTTTAATAGAAAGGATGATCTAAGAAGGACACAAAGTCTCCAAGGCATTTAAATTATTTCTCAAAGGTTTCTGAACTGATAAATTCATATTCAAAGTAATATTCAGAATCATAAAATAAAATTTTACAATTCTGAACATTGCTTAGTATATGAATATGAATTTTAATATGTGAGGTTATCTAAAATCCATACGCAGGACAAAACCTTATTTACTTTAGTTCTTGTGCACATCCACACGTTTATAGACTAATACTCTAGATGCATCGTGCTTTGGTATGATAACTCTTATTTTGTTGAAATTATTCAAATTTCACAGATTCTTTCAAACATGTATATTTTTCTTTCTTTCACAGTACACAAAAGAAGATATTTTAAAGAATGGACTGAAACTGCAATATAAGGTGCCTTTCGATTTACAACATTAATAGACTTCTAATGTCTAGAGCTGTTGTTGTCCGACATAAACATAATAAATAAGCAGTTCTCATATTGTTCAGAACTCCCATGTCATTCTACAGTAACAAATACCTTTTCAACCTCCTGAAGATACAGCAAGGCGATGTCTCCTGACTTCTCATAGCAAAGAATAATGTCCTGGTCTTTGTCAGCATTACGATTGGACAGCGATGGAGATGCCGCAGGTACCTTCTCCAGGCAAAGACCTACCGACACACAACAGCAAAGAAATTAAACAAGCCAACAAAACATGCTTTACCTTTGACAAATTAATGACAGTTAAAAATGGATTCAAAATTATGGTGGATTTCAGCACGGAAAAACGTAGTCTCAAAGTTCCTATATATTTTTATAAATATTTAATACGTTTTAAAGATATACTGTTGTTGTTTGTGATTTGTCTTCACACTTGTGCCATCACAGTTGTATAAATGCAATAGTCGTTTAGGTTTTAAGATTATCATTGATATGTGCTTAATTGAAGAACTGATTACATCCAAAAAACGATTCTGAACTCTTCATATATAAATTATGTCAGACCCATTCTACGACATCAGACATAATGGTTTCAAATACAGACATTAAAAACTTCACCTTTGAGAGTTTAGAACACCAATAAAACTAGACATTAATAAAAACCAATCCTCAATTCAAAGTTATCGAGCATGAGGACCGCTCTGCATGTAGGTTCTAAATATTTTATAATTCATAAATGAGATGAACAACCAAAATTCTACATTGACCCTAATTCAACTGATTAATGATAAACTTAAACTGACTTTTATAATTTGGTGGTCCCTTTGAAAAAAAATCATAGATTCTGAAATGGTTGAACATTATGTACTTCATTCATGGAACCTTGGTTCGCTTCCTTTGTTGCAGGACAGAGGAAGTGAGAACCTGAAATACACGTGTGAGAAAATCAAAGACTGCAGACAAACCAGGAAAGCTTAAAGTGTTTAAGCATCAGACAGGCCTGGGTCAGCCGGCTACCGGCTCTCCCATTGCCTAAGCAAAAAAGGCCAGTGGTAACAGACAGGTGGCCGGTAAACATGATAAGAATTGTTTGTTTGGCTGTGGTTAGTATTGGGTTCAGCACAGAAACTTTTCATGACTGTATGGCTTTTGAAACCCAAACTGTAGCCCTCCCAACAACTCAAATGGCATCAATTATAGATAATGTTATAAATGGATGTCACAGGATGAAGAAAACCAATAACAGTCTGAAGTGTTCTCGTGCGGAGTCACCAAATGATCCCGAAAACAAAGCCGAATAATTCATCACGATCAATAGGGTATCGATGATGTCACTGTGGTGTCGATGAATAAGAGTCTGTAAGCATAACTATAACAGGAACCGCATTATCCAGATCAAAGAGTTTCAAATGCAAAGAGGTATTTTTTATCTATAGACTTATGTTGTTAAGAGCCAAAAATAAACTGTGCAACTTCCCTTGGTGTTGCTTGTGGTGTGGTAAAATACACATTTCACCTCTAAATGAAGTTAAATGTCATGACTAAGCAGAGCACTGGGATTTGACTTGTTGTTCCACACCGATGCCCACAGGGAAGAAGAAAACAGAATGCAAAGATGCTCTGTGTGTGCGCAGTGTGTATATAGCCTCATTGCCTTTCATGTATCATTTACAAAGATGGCCTGAACTTGGCTCTAGTGAAGCCACGTTCTATTCATTTCTGACATACATAACATTCTCATCAGTCTCTTTTTGGCTGTACTCACACACGTATTCCCTATCCGCTTTTATAGATTTAAAGACCCATTATACTAGCAAGATCCTAGACAAGGCCCATTACTGCGAGCAGGCTTCTTAATGACCTGTATAACAGCTGCAGTAAATCTGACAACCCAGAACAGTCCGTCACTAGCATCACACAGCAGCAAGAGAAAGATTTTATAATCTAGGACGAGGATTTACAATACACAAGAGAAACGCAGAAAGTGTCATAGTGTCATCAGACGAATTGCATGAGTGTGTGTGGTAGCAAAGAATAAGACCCTACCCCTTTGCGTAAAGGCAACTGCCAGTCAAACAGATGCTACGAAGGGTTTGGGTGATACAGGCTCTGTGCCACCCTGCAGTTTTTCCTCCAGAGTATCACAGAACTGCCCATCCATCATAACTTTGCTCAAATACCTCATGCTGTGGTCCTAGCAAAAGTTTACTTTGCATGGTATTAAAAATGTGTGTGTGCTTGCAGAAAAAAGATTTAGTTGCAAACACCAATTTCACTGCAGAGCATCACATAATAAGTCAATGCTGCCACCTAAAGGCCAAAATGTAAACTGCAGGAAAGCATGCAGCATCCAGCCATGATGGTACTGCAGCTTACAATAAAAACACTGTGTTCATACAGTTATGTAATCTCTAATAATAACAATTACAAGCTTTATTGCTCTGTGTGCAATGTAAATTGATAAGAAAAGTGACAAGTTACACAGGGAACAAAATGCAAAACAATACAAATTAAATATGTACATTACACACAATAGTGGAAATGCCATGTGACAAAAGAGTTTTGTATGGAATAGAATATGTATAGGTGTTTAAAACATACAAGTTATAAGGTGCTATATACAAAACGTCTTTATTCCATGGCAGGGGAGTATGCAGTGCTTATGCTTTCATGGTGAAACAGGTTCTCATCATGTGTTTATACAGATCGATATAGAAAAAACAGCTGCTCTTTCACCTTTGGTTGCATAGGCCTCTGCTATCATGGAAAGTCTGTATACCGGGGAGCCAACCAGCTGCAGCTCATCAAGATTCACATGGCTGTACTGATTCAGCGCATCTCTGTGATCACCCTCCACGTAACACAGTTTAGCCATAGTCAGCCTGGCTTCCTGCATGTATTCAGGCTGAGAGAAAAGATCAGAGTCACAAAGAAATAAACACACTAACCACAGTGATTCAAATCATTACATAAAGGTCAATATTACATTTTTATGCAAGTTAAAAAGATCGTACATCGTAACTTCGGGAAAAAATTTTAAATATCATATTTTTCGAATTTGGCTGAATATCAAACACAGAAAGACCTGTGCAAAATCTTTTTATGGCAAAATCTTAAAAGCATTGATTGAGGGTGTCCCATAAAAGTGTGCAAGAGTAATAAGAAAACCTAACCACTAAAGTTAACATTAAGATAAAAATCAAAATGTTAAATGTTTCTTTATAAAGGTTACTACTATTGTTTCATAAAAGATTTTCTTCATAGCTACATTAAACACATGCACAAGTCTGCTTAATTATTACAAATAATTATATGTATTGAGAAATCCACTTTGCCTGTCTGAGTAATGATTTTGATGTTTGACATGGCTATGGATCATTCGCTTCGAAGGCTTAAAAGAGTAATACTTGCGTCATTTATATGTTTACCTTTAAGTTTCCCCGATCGAGTGCGGCTGTCAGGTGTTTCCGAACCTCCTGGAGGCGCGGCCGGGGCCTGCAAGGGCTGGCACCCTGCTTGATAGGGTTCTCTTTCAAGTACTGTTGGAGTTTTGCCTCCCCCAGGAGAAGTTCCCCCAGATCATCTACAAAACAAGCAGGACACACACAGTTTACCACTGATGAACTGTACTGGTCCAAGCAATTGGTTTTATTAGAACAGCTCTCAACAGACAGACAGGCTTATGTAAAAACATACATAAATCTATGCAGGAATAGGAAAAATTGAGAGTTCTACATTGGGATGGTTGATTATAAAAAAAGCATAATCATGATTAAATATTCAATATTCAATTTTATAAAATAAATGAACACAGAGATGCAATAAAGTCTGCGAAATGGAATGCGAGAAAAGAATTGTTTTCCTAACTGGGCAATTCCGTGGAAATGTCAACCTTACCATGAAAATATCAAGTTTTCTACCAAAGGTTTTTTATATACTTATAGAACAAATGTCAACATTTGGCTGTGAGGTCTTTCTTTACATTTTTAGAGATTTTTCATAGTACAATAAGGGCTATTTTCAGGATTGTCATCTCCATTACGCTACATTTTGCTCATACAGATAAAAAAAAATATATATATATAGTCATTATTTTATTTTACATAAAGAGCTATCCCTTGGCCATTTGTTAGGTATTTTTGGATTCTGGTTTGTTGTGGGGGTCAGTCTTGGTCTGGTGGTTAAAGGGTTGGACTTGTAAGCAGAAGGTTGTGGATTTGAATCCGTGTCAGCAGATAATAACTGAAGTGTCCTTGAGTAAGACATCTTACCCCTGTTTGCTCTGCAGTGATGATTAACTAATGCATAATACTGTAAGTAACTTTGGAAAAAAGCGTCTACCAAATGAATAAACCTCATTGCGAATAGCAAATTTTAATTCATATAAATCTTGGTGTATCCCAAAACTGGTGTCCATTTTTGTCACATCCATACACAGGTTTATTTGACTTTTAAAATAGAAAACTTGCACAATAACTGATATTTCCTGACGTTTGAACAAGGGTTTTGTATAATATAAAGAGAAAGGTTGAGTTTACAGGTTACAATCCTATTGGAAGAGCATTTCTATGTGCATCCATAGACAAAATGTCAAGTCCAATTGTAGAAAGCCTAAATTGAAATGTTATATGGATTGCGATAAACCGCAGGCCTAAGACTTCAGAAATGTCAAACAATACTGTATCATAAATGTCATGTGCGTTTATTATGAATATTGTATGTAATTATGAATCAGAAATCAACAGTCCCTATACAAAAAAAGAGAGATGTTTACAACTGCACAGCCAAATCACATAAAGTAAGAAGCATAATCCAGTCTGGCATATTTATAACTGAGAACATTCTTACAGGACTTTACAATCACGTGTAATAGTTTAACCTGATCCCTTTAAACCTCCTTAAGTCTCTGACAACAATAATGGTGCTTTAAAACAACTGAACACCTTTGTTACCCAACACAGTGTCTTAAAATCCAACAATCTGACAACTGCTTCATTCTTAACTTCCCAGACTTGACAAACTTGTGTTTAAAAACAATGAATGGACACATTACATCATCAACCAGGAAGTCCACACAAGTGCATCCACCAGGCCTGTGACATATGCTAGCACGTTAGCATATAGAATATTTCCACAAAACACACCAACCGTTTGAGATTAGTTTCGCAGACAGCTGTCGCACAAGTTCTGGTATCTTATCCCATTGTCCTTCTGACCGACAGCGTTCTATTTCAGTCTCTAACCGCGATCCGGACTTTCTGGCTGTCATCTTTCTGCTTCCTCCAGACCAAAACACACAGAAACGTCAAACACATAGAAGGGACCGCAACGCATCTCCTGAGGAGACTTCCGGCTTTTGAAACGGGAACGCTGATTGGTCAGAGTCGTGTCATGTGATTTCTAATATGTTGTGCTTTATCTACAAATATTTATTTTTACTATTTTTTATGTTTTTATACATAATAACAGCGGTATGATGTCGTAAACGCATTAACACAATTTCGCAACTAATTTTCATTATTGTCAATGCCGCCCTTCTATGTTATTCTAAGTTCATCCGTTGCTGTAGTCGGCGCTGCAGTAAAGAATTCTCTCGTAGTTTGCGACAGTGGGTTTGCGACAGTGGGTTTGCGACAGTGGGTTTGCGGCAGTGTGTTTGCGGCATGCTGATCTTGGCTGAACAGTGAAGACGATGTAAGTATTCAAGTGTTTAATGTTTATGGGAGATGTTTTTCTTTATTTTTATTTACAAATAATTAGATGTGTTGACATGTAGAATATGAATTGTTTACACAAGAGGACTGTGGTTGTTACAGGCGTACACACATATCACGAAACATAAAGTGATGTAATATATAAATACAAAACAGTGGATGCTAATATGCTATGTTTGGTCTTTATAATTCACAATGCTTTGTGATTTTATGGGCATCCCAAGGTAAGGTCATACACTATATTACCAAAAGTATTCTCTCACCCATCCAATTAATCCAAATCAGGGGTTTCAATCATTCTGAATGCTTCAGCACACCCTTTTGGACCATTCATGCTCCCGACTTTGTGGGAAGAGTTTTGAGCTGACCGCTTCCTCTCCCAACATGACATTACTGCACATGGGAAGATCCAAAAATATTTGGATGACAGATTCTGGAGTGGATGAACCTGACTGGACTGACCTCAACCCGATAGAAGACCTTTGGGATGAGTTATAGCGGAGACTGAGATCCAGGCCTTCTCTTCCATCATCAGTGTGTGACCTCACAAATTTGCTTCAAAAATTCCCATAAACACACTCCTGAACCTTGTGGACGGCCTTCCCAGAAGGGTTGAAGCTGTTATAAAGGGTGGACTGACATCATATTGAACCCAATGGATTAGGTATAAGGTGAAGGTCATGGCACACACTGTAGTGAAGTGACATGACATGTTTCCAAGTATCCCATCCCAGTGCACACACACAGTAAGTGAACACACACACACACACACACTGTGAACAAACCCCCGGTGCTGCGGCGCCCGGGGAGCAGTGGAGAGGACGATGCTCTTGCTCAAGGGACTCACCTCAGTCGTGGTATTCCCGCTGGTTCCGAGTCTCAAACCAGCAACCCTCTGATCACGATTCCCAAGACTCGAACCACCAGGCCATGACTGCCCCGAATATGATGTCACTAAAGTTCATATGCTACTCAATGCAGATGAGCGTATACTTTTGGCAATATAGTTGGACCCTGCATGTAATGTGTGTTCATATAAGTTTAAAGGTTTATAAACCTCCAGAGGGTCTCAGAAAAACCTTGTTTAGATAATTTCTGGATCCGTAGAATGAGATCATGTTTGAAAGTAAGAACAAGTTATGTATGTTAGTATGCATGCTGTTTTTCTATATTTATTACAAGTGGATGATTATATACTCTTTGCATTATGAGTTGAGGTCATGCAACATTCATTTTTTTTTTTCGTAGATTCTTTTCATAACCCCCTGCTGGCTCCAGGATGTTTTTAACTTTGGCACTGTTTCGGAAAGGGATCCCGGGAAAGCAGTGGATCGGGAAACACCGGCGACCGCGTGAGGTCACCTGGCAGATAAAGCGCAATATGATTAAACGACTGGAGCAGGAAGCCGAGAATGAATACTGGATCAGTCGACCATTCATGACGCTAGAACAAGAGCGAGGTCATGCAGCGCAGAGGCGGGAGTGGATGTGGCAGCAAATTAAAGGTGCCAGACAAGCCAAGTTTCCAGAACACAAATATGTTGCAGACCAACTTAACCATCTAAAAATCACAAAGACCTGGTGAATCCAGTTCATAAGGACGGCAAAGACTAATGGGGCAGATTCGACTGGGAGTAGATATGCTTCTTTTTATGGGACCTGTTTGATTTGTTTGGGTTTTCCATTGTGTATCTGTGTATTATATTCCCTGCTTATAAAAATAACTCCTGGTCAAAACATATGTGGTTTCTCTCTTTATTGTAGTTCATTATGTTATAACATAATTTTCATTACAACATAATTTCATTACCACGACTGAGGTGAGACCCTTGAGCAAGGCATCGAAACCCCAACTGCTCTCTTATGGTGTCACACGGCTGCCCACTGTACCAGATGTGTCTGGATGGGTTGAATCCAGAGACTTGTAGGGAAGCGGTCGCCTAGTGGTTAGAGACTTTGACTCTTTACTCTAGGGTTGTGGGTTCAAGTCTCGGGCTGGCAATATCCTGCCTTGTGTGTGTTCACGGCCGTTGTGTGTGTGTGTGTGTGTGTGTGTGTGTGTGTGTGTGTGTTCACGGTCTGTGTGTGTGTGTGTGTGTATGTTTACTTTGGATGGTTTACATGTAGAGCATGAATTCTGAGTTTGGGTCACCATACTTGCCTGTATATCACCTCACTTTCATAAGAAAAGCAAGACATAATGTAAAGTTTCTGAAACCTGGGGACCCATCAAGGACCTCCAGATTCATTTTATAACTATATAAGTACAATCATTATAAAAGTCGTCAGAAAAATAATAAATTCTCTTTGTTTGCATAAATCATAATTAAAACAAAATATTTTAATGAAATTATTCCATAACATACTGTGAACAGATTGTGTATTAAAAAACCCAAATGTGAATTTCTATTCAAATTGATAAAGTCTTATAAAATCCTGCTTATTTTGTAACACTTAATTCCTAATCCTACATAATTGATCTTGGAAAGTTTATCCAACATGTTTAAATCTATAGAGTGACGTAATATCCCTCCCATCCACCAGAGGGATGTTCACACATCAAATCCACCACCTATGTTCGG